>JAVQJS010032420.1:0-31468 GCA_036024795.1 Galaxias rostratus
TGTGTGTGTGTGTGTGTGTGTGTGTGTGTGTGTGTGTGTGTGTGTGTGTGTGTGTGTGTGTGTGTGTGTGTGTGTAAACTGCAGCACATAGAAATAACAAACAAAATGGCTGACGTTACCACAACACTTGAATCTGCTTAGGAACTCTTAATGTGTGATGACACAGGACTGAGTAAATCTCCGTCATAGATCATAAGTTGTATTATAAGGCACTTGGCATGCAGAGGAACTCTTGTTGACACAGAGGGTCAAAGTTTTATGGGGTGCAGGTTGACATCTCGTACATCGGACCGTTGGCTAAGTGTTAGCTGCTTGTTGGCTAAGGGTTAGCTGCTTGAAGATAGACCGCTGGTTATGGGTTAGCTGCATGAAGGTGGACATTTGGCCAAGGGTTAGCTGCTTGTAGATGGACCGTTGGCTAAGGATTAGCATCTTGAACAGAGGCCGTTGGCTAAGGGTTTACTGCTTGGAGATGGACCGTTGGCAAAGGGTTAGCTGCTTGGCGATGGACCGTTGGCGAAGGGTTAGCTGCTTGGAGATGGACCGTTGGCTAAGGGTTAGCTGCTTGTAGGTGGCCTGGCCTGTCTCAAAGAGCTCTGGGTGGAGGTGGAACAAGTGAAGTGAGAGAGTCAAATAAACCAGAGAAAAGGTTGATGAAGAGTGACAAGCAGGGGCTAAATCCTAGAAGGCTCCACCGGCTCTAAGTGGACTAGCTTGACTGCTCCGTAAACAGAGCGACAGCTCCTGAGAACACGCAGTGCTAAACAGGGAAACTAACACACACACACAGGTCATCTGGCCTGCATACTGCCCCCACAACCGTGTTTTGGTGCCCATTTTGTTTGTTTTTGGTGAGTTCTTCAAGCAGAGACGGTGAGGAGGGAGGGAGGGTTACTGAACTTCAATCAATATCTGCTCTTGACAGACCTCTATGCCCACCATCTTTTACGTTCCAGTCCCTTTTGTCGGTGTGTTTGTGTGTGATGCAGGCGTCTGTGTCAGCGTGGGTCATGTATTTCCGGGTGTTCTTATTTGTCTCGAAAGGATGGAGGGCCTCCCAGGCTGTGCACGCGGTGAAACCTGAGCAGCTAACCCATTTTATGTTGTGAACGGCTGAATCAAAAACAGGAAGTGGCAGGCCGGAAGAAAAGCAAGAGGCGCCGAGGCAGTGGTTTTGACAGGTCCCGTGTTGAACCGAGCTCGCCCTCCCTCCACCCCTCCCTGCGGTCCGTTTGTTTTTGACGCCTCCTTGTCAAACCGCACGGCGAAATAGTCTTAAGCCTTTGACATTTGCTACGATGCCTGCTAAACAGTGAAGGGCACAAACGGTGTTTCACTCCACTTCATTTAACGGTTCAAAGGAACAGAGCCTTTCTACTTTTGGTTTTGTTTTATGTCACACATGGCCGTGCTGGGTTCAGTAAAAGGAGTGGAGCGCGGCTGTGGTATCTGGTGTCAGCTCTTTTTTTCTACAGACATGTCAAGGCCAGCAGGCCAGGCGATGTCATGCCCAGACACGCGCTCCTTTCTCCCGCCCCTCTTCAAGGTTTATTTTTATCCATTAGGTATTAGCGGATGAAGTACTTGCACTAATGAGGTCATTAAAGTAGAGTTGTCCCGATACCAGCCTGTTCCCTACCATACTTGAGCAGCAAAGGTCCCACGATGCCAAGTTGTATCACAATTCCCTGCTAGGAAAGAGTAGTATTGCTAGTATTGAATAATTCCAGATTGTCTTTTGTTAACTTTATTCTCATTAATTTTGCACTATTTTGTAAAAATAATATGAGAGCATTTCATGCCGCTAGCTACATATATTTGCATTCATGCGGTACTACACGCAGCGTAAGATAGGTCACTCCCGTTTTTTTATTGTGAGGATAGAGGGAGAAAGAGAGAGGCACAGGCAGGAATGTGTTTGGGATTTCTTTTTCTCTATCCACCCTCCCGTCCTTCGCCTCAGCCCTGTGGTTACATGAGCCTAGTTGACTGTAGAGGGGGATTGAGAGGGGTTAAGGGCCTTGGCGTTCAGCAAGCAGAGTGGGGTGGAGGGCGGTGGGGGTTGACTCCCGTTGCGTGCACATGGTATCTCCCCGTCATGTCTCTCCTCTGATCAGACAGCCAGCATAGGCCCCTTCCCTCGCCTCTCACTCTGACTTTTTGTTCCCACTCCCTGGTTCACATCCGTCTGTCACTCAGTTAGACAGGACGGCGAGGGAGATCGGCCCTCCTGTCCTCTAAAGCCTGACGGACAGCGCTGAATGGAGGGGGGGGGGGGGGGGATTTGCATAGTGAGTGCGGAGCAGTCGGCGTGTCAGTGCTATCACACCAGAGGCCTGGCACGGCCTCCTTTCATCCCACTGTCTGTCTGTGGGCCGGCCTGCTGCTGCCCTGCTCTCCTCTGTCCTCTCTCTCACTCTCTCTCTTCCTCTTGCATCCTCGCCAAGGGTGTCAAAAGTCTCTCTCTTTTATCAACCTTTTCCCTTTTTTTTAACTCCCCATCCATATCTCTCTCTCTCTCTACAAGAGGCCCTGGAGCGACCCTGCTCTCTCGCTCTCTCTCTCTCTCTCTCTCTCTCTCTCTCTCTCTCTCTCTCTCTCTCTCTCTCTCTCTCTCTCTCTCTGCGTTATCTATTGAGAGAGGCTGAGAGGCCAGGTTGAAGAGCTGTTGTCCCTGGTGTGCTGTGAGTGCTATCAGGCGGCTGGGCGACGGCTCCTGGCCTTTGACAAGTTGTTGACCCTGTCTGGAATATCAAATATCATGCAGCAACACAGATGCACGGTAGCCAGGCTATATAGGCTTACAGCGTGGAAACCCACAGGGGGATGGACACACTCACTCACAAATGCCATCTTCTCTCCTTTTATCACCTCTCTCTCTTTTTCGCTCTCTCACTCTCCTGCTCCATTGTCCTGGTTAGCCCCACCAACGTTGTCGCCGTGGATACGCAGGTAGTGAAAACGGAGCTCAGTCACCTCCTCCCAGACAAAGGGTACTGTACGGCAGGCCCATTGAGCCCGTCCACCCCCCTGGTACGTGGATCTGTGCCAGTGAGACTGACCCTGTCACAGCCATCAGAGCGCCAGAGACACCATTCCCCCTCTCCCCCAACCTGCCAGGGAAAACGGGAGAGCCACTAGGTAAATGACTGGACTTGAGCAACATCTCTGTTCCTCAATTCCCTGCCCCTCCACGGCTGTGCTGCACGAATCAGACCGCTGGCAGCCATTTCGAGCTATTCTCCGCCGTGTGCGCCTATGCCTCTTGGTGCTCCGTGCACCAAAGGGGGCGGGTGGGGGCGCGGCGGTCACGCGATATAGTCAAGCTCGTCAGGCTAATTCGATATATACACCCATGTCTTTTTTTGCGGAAGCTATTAGTTCCATCGATTTCATGCTACAGTCTGCTCATGTAAGACTTATTAAGCCAGCTTAAAGGGCTCTTTCTTTTTTCGAAGTACCATCGTACATACACACACACACACACACACATACACACACGCACTTGCTGCCCTACTTGTGTAACTGCATTTTCTGACTAAGCACGCAGACTCAATTCAAAGATGGCTGCCAGCTCTTGATCTCCTGTGGTCGAGAAATGCGAGCTCGGAGGGGAAGTGCGGCATGTGCGTTTCCTCGCCGATAAGAGGACAGGAGGCCGGCCTGCGCGGCTGCTCTCTCGGCTGGAAGGTGGTGGCCCTGCCCGGAGGGGCTCTCATGGCTGAGCAGGAAGCTCAGGCCACGGAGACTGAACCGGGGGGCTCTATAAATAGCCTGCCCTGTTGCGAGGAAGAGGGGAGCGTTGAGCGCTGGAGAAGGGGCTACTTCTCCTGGGAGGTGCCACAGGCCAGGCAGTTAGCAGCCAAGTTGAAAGATTCCGGCCGTTGATTTGCTACAAGAGGCCCTGGAGCGACCCTGCTCTCTCTCTCTCTCTCTCTCTCTCGCTCTCTCTCTCTCTCTCTCTCTCTCTCTCTCTCTCTCTCTCTCTCTCTGTGGGCTGAGCTCCCAGCCACTCCACTCTTATCGCCAGGGAGTCTCGGCGGGCACTGCTCCTCAATGGACCATGCGTGATAAGAAAGGGTCTTGACAGAGCGGCGGCCATGTTTCCCTCTGTGTCGTGTGGTGGAGGTGCCACTCTCTCACCCCGAGCCCAGAAAGGAAAGGGAGCGTGAATAAAAACGTGTGTTAGAGGGCTTGGTGCCTGGCTGAGACGAGAGTGCAGTTCTCTGTTCAATTCTCTGGTAATTCTCCCGGGTGATGTAAGGTTCTTCAGTCGAGCACGATGGCCTCCCCAGTGTGGAATGTGAGACAGCCCTCTCCACTGGGCCCCTCTGTTCCTCCACTTTGTTCCCTTGGTACCGTCACTTTCCACTGTCAAGGCCCAGGAACACTCACAATTGAATTATGGCCTGCAGAGTTCTTAGCTCTTCTCTTTGTCATTACTCTACCAGTCGTGCTCAAAGGTGGAACTTTATTGTGCCACTCAATTGTAGTTAAGTAGTGAGATTAGTGCGGAGCCGATAAGTGTGCCTGGTTTGATTCACCTTCTCGTCCAGGAGGCTGCACAAACCTTTCTCTAACACGTGGCTGGCTTGTGAGTGTTCTGTGGCTGCTGGTGGATGTTTTTCTGTGTTTGTTACAAAGCCCCGGAGGAGCACCGGGCCGTTGTTTACCACGCTGTCTTCCCCCCTGCTGGAGGGGGCAGCCGGGGCGTCTGGGCCGATGCGTGTTTGCCCAGGGCTCCGTGGCCCCAGTCTCCCCATGCTGCACTGATAAGGGCCATGACTAAGCACTGGAGCAGAGAGGGGAGAGACAGAGAATGAAGAGTGGCTCTCCCTGGACTGCTGATCTGTTGCTACCCTGCCGTTCGGAGCTCGGCAACCCCCTCCTCGCCCAACCGCATCTCCCTCCCCCTCCACCTCCTCCCCAACCACCGAGCTCTCTGGTGGGTGACCTTGACAAGAATGTGGATTATTATTGTAATAAATACCGCCCGGCTAGAAGGGCTGGAGGTCGGTTTGGGGGGAGGACAGGAGGCGGGAAGAAGGGAGGGCGAGGAGGGAAGGGAATAAAGAAAGAAAAAAGGGGGAGGGCTGAGGAGTAGAGGAGGGGGATTTCCGGTGTTTTCCACCACTCCAAGCACAGATGGAACTTTGTTGGAGCATGTCACAGGGGGGAGAGCGGTCTGGTAAGCTGGTGAGTGAGGGCGCAAGCAGCAGATTGGCTTTCTCCCTGCTCCTTTGACGTCTCCCACCCGGAACTGTTTACTTCTTTTCTCCGCTAGGCTCGGCCATGTTGTTTTTCCTTCGGAGGAGTTTCCGTCTGGATTTAGTTTGAGAGAAGCATGTAGCGGAGGATCAACTGGGGCATTCTGTGCCTTGGCATTCCTCTGGCTCTGCTCCCAGCAACCGCTATTACCCTTGGCTTGCATTGCTTCTCCTAAAGAAAAGGCAGGATTCTCCAGCAAGCCACTAGCTCTCTGTGTAAGTGTTCCCACTACCTGAATGGAAGCTTGTGTGTTGACCAAATCAAGGGAAAGTTCACTATTGTTAAAAGATGTATGGAGACGAACGATGAAGAGGAAGAAAAAGATGGCGCTGGGGTTTTCCCATGCTTGAGAGAGAGGAAGGGGTGGGGGTAAATTGGACTCCACTCCACTTTTATCACGGGCAGACAATACCAGGCAGTAGCAGCCTAAAGCTAGTCATCCAGCCAGCCACCAGCTGGGGAGGTGGGGGATGGAAGAGCAGAGAAACTGAGAGGTGATAAAGAGGGGGTTGTTTTGGTTCCTAAGGCAGGCCGGGTTTCCTAGCAGCGGATAGACGAGTACACACCTGTTGCGCTGAAGTCTGTCTATCTGTCTATCTGTGAGTGTTTCCAGCTTAGTCCCACTGTCTCTACTATACCCTAGAGCATCAGCTTCACCACCAACACAGCCTCTTAGTAAAAAGGGCAAGGAAGTAAAGGCCTTATAAATGGCAGCACTTTAGAGACGGAAAAAAGTGTCTTCTCTTTTTTTCTTTTTGCTCACTCAAACGCTGTTTTTCCTGAGTTGACGTACACACAAAGGCGCGAGTGCACCTCCACACGGACTGAATTGACGCCCAGCCAGCCATGAAAGTCTCAAGCGCTTATCGGGGCAATCGGGAGGTGTTCTTTTTCAGCTTGCTCTGCTACCTTTCGGGTTTCATGCTGGCTCCCTGGCCCCTGAATGCTGATAAGCTGTGTGTGTCTCTCTCTCTCTCTCTCTCTCTCTCTCTCTCTCTCTCTCTCTCTCGCTCGCTCACCGGCTCTTTGCGAAACACTATCTTGATTGTTATGCAGTCTGTAGACAGGCTTTTCCTCCCCTGCTGTCTCTGGTGTTAAGGTCATATTCCACCCAGTCGAACACAAACACAAGTGTGTTGTCTCTCTTTCGGCTCGCTCACACTCTCCCCTGCCTCCCTCCCCCTCCCTCGCTTAAGTGGTCTGTTTTTGAGCACGAGCGAGAGTCTTTGGGAGGTGCTGTTGGCAGCTAGCCATTCCCGGGTTGGAGCGAGGCGAGCAGAGGGGAAACGGAACCTAAAAGCCCGCGGCCGACCTTAAGAGCCCTGGCTCCCTCAGCCAAGCGGAGAGAGACCTTACCCTGTCTTTGTGCGGTGTGCCACGAGCCGCTCGTGACCGTCCCTACCATCCAACACGTCCAGACTGGCGGGTTTATCTGTAAACGGACACGCGGGCCGCCATCTAGTGAGAACCAAAGCTTGCAACGTTGCTTTCCTTTTGTGTCGGGCCCTGAGACCAAAAAGTCCAACTTGCCTCTCCCTTTCTCTCGCTTTCTGCCTTTCTGCCTTTCCGCCCGCTCGGGAAAAACTCTTGAGTATCCTCGTCATCATGCCGGTGCTATGCAGCTCGGCTGCCTCTGCTCTCAGCCAGCGAACAGAGCCCATTGTTGTCTGATGTCTATGTTCCGCTGGCGTAGTGTCTCCATTCACATCTCCACCCACACTCTATCTGCAGCAGCTTGGCTACGAGCCTGTCTGACCACAAAGCAACACACGAGACTAGAGGAGACCTCTGCCGTTCTGAATGATGCAGGTATTGTGATATGAATTTCATTTGTACAGCCTGCTCTCAGAAGTGTTGAGTTGAGTAACGTATACTTATTTGCATACTGCACGTGCTTGTCAAACTGTAACGAGCCACGGTGTTTACCTGGGGGTGCAGTGTGTGAGTGTGCGTGTGTTTGTTTGTATTTCACTTGTAATTGGCAGGGAGACAAGCCGTTGACAGTTGGGCTTCCCCTCACAGCCATTGGCTGTAGCACAGCAGAACAATGCCTCCTTCTTTCTCCTCTGTGTCGTTCAAGTGCCTTACTACTCAGCCAAGGCCTCTGCTGAATTGCCGCAACCAGACCATTGGCTGCGCGCATTGTACAGGTGTTGTCGAGGTTACCGCCGCCGCTTTTCACTTCCTCTCTTGGGAGCCGTCTCTCTCTCTCTCTCTCTCTCTCTCTCTCGCTCTCTCTCTCTCTCTCTCTCTCTCTCTCTCTCTCTCTCTCTCTCTGTCTTTCTCTCTCTCTCTGCACATGCAGAGTTGAGTGTAATCATTAGCGCCACAGGCAGTAGAGAAAGGCAGCTCTTTGGTTAAGCACCCTCTTTGATTCTTTCCAGGACCTCAGCGAATGGCCTCTTCAGGTAAGGCCTATTAAGTTGACAATTTTATTTTGCCGCCTCTTCATCAAAAAAAAAAGAGAGAAGCCGTTTCTGGTTCTGCCTGTGGGATCAGAGCAAATAACAAATTAGCCTCTTTATAGAGGAACGGAAACCCATCTTAATTATGGGCTGGCTAGTTTCCCCCCCCTTCAAAGGAACTGCTCTGATTGAACACGAAAGGCTTCACCAGTGTTTGATTGCGTTTCACTGGGCCTTGTATTTCATCTGGCACCGTGCTGTTGTTTCTCTTCCTCGATGTGATGTCGCTAGGATCTGAGAGGGGCTTGGCAGACACACTCTCTTAGCAACAGGTGAATAGCTGTCTGAGGCTGTTGCTAAGGGCCTGGAGATGAGAGGAGTCTACATGAGGAGGAGGCGGGGGGTGTTAGAGGAGGGATACTGTCTGGAGGCACCGCCTCAAACCGCCTTGTCCTAAAATATTTACTGTGTAGCACGACCCGCCGTCCTGTCTGTCTTGGCACAAAGTGGGTCACAGAGAGAAGCCGTGTGTAGATCCTGAACCTGCTCTTTTCCTGTTCTGTTTGTGAAGCGACAGTGGTGTCTCTGTTTTGCCATGGTGGAACAGCAGCGCTCTTCCTCCTTAAGCCATGAGGATCCCGATGGTGCTCATGGCGGCAGCCGGATGTGAACCGTTGTGTCAAAAGGTTTCTGCCGGGCTGCACGGAGCCGGCGCGTGACGTCAGCCCGCAGCACTTCCCCACCCCTGTCTGGAGTCTGTGCTCTACCGCAGCCTCCCACGCTCACAGACTCTCACTCCTCACTTCGCCCACTGGCTCAGCCTATGTATAATCATGGCGGGGTTACTTTCTGTGCAGCACTCACCTCATCTCTTTTTATAGGACGTTAAGTGGGTTCCTCAAACGGAGCCTTTGAAATGTGTTCGGCGCTAGTCTGTCAACCTATCCTTCCCCGTTCTTATTTTATATTGACGTTTTTCTGTCCAACTGGAAGAGGCCTGAGTTGAGGCCAGTTGTTTGTAACTGTGACATGCATTTTTGAAGAGACGGTTGTCTGGTAGCCAGTACCACTGTGAACCAGAGGCATTCAAAGACGTGATCCGGCCCATAACAAGAGTGGAGCTGTTATGAATAAACTGCCTCCTCCCTGAAACTAGGCTAGTAGGGGGAGGGCACGGTGGAGCCCAGCTTGGTTTCCTCAGTAGCACTATTAATATGAAGCTTTTCTTTTGTTTCCCTTTGACTGCTCTCTCTCTCTTTCCACTTGTTCTTTCAGGGCTTAGGGACGCCCAGAGAAGAGAAGCAGAAATCCCCAGCTCGCTGCTTCCCTTCCTCGGCTCTGCCTCTTGTTCGCTGTTTTTTTTCTTCTCTTTTTTTCTGTGTTTTTTTTTTATGCAAGTGCTCAGTCATTTTCCACTTCTATGCCTCTCTGAGGTTTCGGGTCTAGACAAAGTAGCTTGCCTTTTAAAGAGACCACAGTTTTGGTCACAGGGAACTGGCAGGCATTCTCCTTTGTCGCTTTTCTTTTGACTGTGCAGTTGAAAGAAGAGGAGGAGGGGGGAGGTTGCGAGGACAGAACTAGAGAGACTCTTAAGGATTGTTAACTCTCCCACAACCTGTCAACCCCCGAAAGACCAGCCTCTAGTGATTGACTGCTCCTCAGTTACAAATTTAGTGTTGCCAGCAAAATGGCATGCCACGTCCAGAGAATTTCAAATTACAGGCACTTTTGTGTACCATGAATCTGTCCTGGGTCCCGTGTTATAGGAGCCGGTTCAAAATGCCTTAGCAATTCGACACAGCTAGGTTTGTCCTCGGTGGTTGGGGCTCTCAAAGTGGGGAGCTCACTGTTAGAAGGATACATTTTGACCTTGACAAAGTGTCAAAGAAAGGCAAAGTACTTTCTGTCAGTCATCGAGCTGGCGGCCACCTCTCTACTCTGAGTGTGCGCTCTTCGTCTCGGTCTATTTTCAGCCCCCGCCCCCGAGTGGCGATGTGAATCGTGTCAGAGAGGGAGAGAGCGAGAGCATGTGGGGAGGGGGGGGTCAGGTGTTGAGCCGCCCTCTAGTCCTATCATCTGTCGCGGCTTTTGAGTGCATGACTCATCACTTCTCCCTGGAGCGCTGGTGCGGCGGGCGGCCACGCTCACTGGAGCAGAGTGCAGGGACGGGGGAGGCATGCCGGGTAATGGGCCCAGATTTACACTGCGCTGCCACGGCCCCGTGATTAATGACACAGCGGTGCCGCACAGCACAACGGCTGTGCAAAATGGCGGCCCCCCCTACCTTCCCTACGCTGGCACCCCAGGCGCTAATGTTTGCAGTGAATAAATTGTGGTAACCTTTGATCTGGAACTGTGCTTGTTGAAATGCAGTAACCTACATTTATAATGTTTGACATGCAGTGGGTGGATGTTGGTGTGGCAGCGGCGTCTTTCATAGGCATGGCTTTACTAGACTACAAACGGTGCAGCCAAACCCCCAGGAATATTGAGATACTAAAGGCATTTGGGATGTTATGCCTTGTGTAAAACTAATTGGTTTGCAAGATGCAGACAAAGCCATTTGCTTCTTTTATTCCAGTATTGATCGCCCCACCAAAACTCTGAACCCGCTCTTGGCAGCAATGCGGTGCAACTGTTTGATGATCTTTCAGGATCAAAATGGCCACGGCTTGAAAGCATGTCCGGGCAATAAGAGGATGTTTAATATCATCCTCTCACAAGGGCCTTACTGGAAATCCTCTGTGCCTGCCTGTTTACATTGCTTGGATTAGAGGTTCTGAAACCTGAAAGGCTAGTCCGTCTAAACATAGCGTGACATTAGTTAAACTGTGTCAACACCAAAAGGGTTCAGTTGAAAGGTCACCCAGTGATTGATGGACGTTGTGCTGTGCTCGACTAATTTTTTCTTTTTGCTCCGTTCCACTGAGATTAAAGCAGGTGTCTCTTTGCGGTCATACGGGTAGGCGTTTTAAATACCTTACTCGGTGAGAGGTGAGAAAAGAACTTGACGAGACAACAGTCATTGTTAAGAGTCCGGTAGTAGTCTAATTCTCTCCGGGCAGGGTGCCACATATTTATGTCAACAGGCGTTTTACTAGCTGGATCAGGTGATGGCTGGGTCAGAGAAGGGGAAGGTCACTGAACGGTGAGTGCTTGCCTTGCTGTAAAAACGATCGGTCCAGCTGGGAGTCATTCAGCGCAGAACTTGCCATGCCAGCGTATAGACGCTAAATGCCAACCACTGACCACACAGAGCATGCCACCAATCATTTGCCATGAGGGCCAGAGGCCAACTGAGCGAGGCAGGAAAAGGATATTTCGAGGAGAAGACTAGATAGAGCAGTGTCACTCAACACATCTCATGCTTGTGTATTTCAAATGTCTTGTTTTTTTCTCAGCCTTATATTCAGCTGCTAATACCATGAGGCACTGATTTGTTCTGTGTTCAGTCTGAGGCTGTTTGGTACCATGTGCCTGTACTGAAAGTAATGTGGTTTGTCCTCCTGTGTTTTAATCTCCGTTATGCAGTTATCAGCTGCCTGGGCATGTGGTTATTCCCCAGTGTGTGCTCTCCTGTTGGGAGGGGGGAATAGGGTTGGAAGTGTTGGGCCTTGTTTGGCAAATGTATTTTCTATAGAGCTGGGAGACCTCTCTTGTGATCACTGGAGACTCTTGACCTGGCCTGGGCTCTGCTCGCAAACCCCTCTCTGACACCTAACCTCTATAACAGGGCCAGGTCAGCAGCGCCCCCCCCCCTTGCCTCCTTCTACCAAGCTGCCCTGCAACCAGAGCAGGGTATGCGGGAAGGTGACGTCACCAAGCCAGGGGCCTAGGGGCCGTTCCTGAACCCGTGAAACACTTAACCGGGTCTGCAGAAAAGAGGGTGTGGGGCCGCACAGGAATGTTCTGTGAACTCAGTGGAATTGAGGCCGTAACACACTTGCCTGCCAAAACCTAATTTCATGTTCCGCGGGGGGAGATTCCTTTCCTATACCCATCGTCTTCTTCGGTCTCAGAGCTTTTCCATACCCCCGCCCCCTCTTTCCCTCTACTTCACCCCTCTTTTTTTGTTGAACGACCGTTTTGTTTTTTTCTCCACCTCTGAGAAGCTGTTTAAAGAAGCATTGATTCGACTGGCTCTTGCAGCCTGAAAGTGGATATGGTTGTTTGATGCTTTCCAGACCGGTGAAGTGAATGGAGGTGGGGGCGGCACTAGGGTTTCAGAAGACTTTGGGCCTGGTCCTTAACAGCCAGCTAATGACATATGGGGGAACACATGTGAGCACAGCGTTCTATTCCCTTGAACGTACTATGCCCTGTTCAGGATTACAAGGAGCATGGCGTTTTTGGAGTTTGGGGCAGCATGATTCATAAAATAGATTGAAACAGTATAAGTACATGCTCAATGATTGAAAAGAGGCATTACGAGTCAGAAATTAATAGAGAAAAATAAACTATTACAACGTTTCCAGAGTGTTTCACAACCTATAACAAGCTACCATGATTTTCACAAACAATGGTTTACTCTTGTTCAACTGCAAATAAACCAGTGTAAATTGTTTGTATTTGGGATTAAATTGTCTGTCACAGGATGGCTAGGGTTCCTGTTTCTGCCTCAGAGAGTTGGAGGGTGTGGACAGAGCAGTGTGTGCATGCTTGGCGATGTGAAAAACTGTGGCGCTCTGAGGAAAACCGACCGCGGAGCCACTAATGGTGCACTTGAGCCCACAAAAGAGAAGTGCAGTCAGGACTAGGGGATGTTTTTGTTGTAGCCTTCGGTTGGAGCGTTCCCTGGAGTTATGTGTTCATTTAGTTCCTGCTTCCATCTCCCCCCTGGCTGGAGTCAGAGCGTGTTCTGCTCTCATAGGGAAGCTGTGGCTTTATGAGCACAGGCAGGCCATATGGTGGGCCGTCCTCTCCTGCTGTCTCCACTTGAGCTTTTGGGTTGGATTTTTGCGGCCTCTTTACCAGTTTCTTTAAAAACCCTTTGGTTTTTAAGTGATCTGCTGTTGAGGGTAAGGTATGTAAGCATGATTTTGGCGAGCGTCAACGGAATTGCTCCACAAGCTTTGAGGTCTGTGGTCATCTCAGTTCAACTTTTGCAAGTCTGTCACTTCAAAGTGGTCTGATACTTATTATCTTTGTCGATGTTCATTATTTTGCTTACAACACACACCAGCCATTACAAACCACAACCTTCTTACAAGCCTCGATGTACAAAGCCATGGGACAGGTGGCCGAGTGATTCTTCTGTTCTAATCCCATGGTAATCCTGTCTGAGGCCTTGGGCTCGGCCACCTCTCCACTGTCCCGGTGCAAACCGCTAGCTGGAACCTAGAAGAACTCCTCTTCTCTAACCTCCCAATGTGCCCCAGTGAACTGTGGACCATGTAGCAAGGGTAAAGCAAAGGACAGTGTGGACAGAGCTGAGTTTTTGCCAGGTTGAACTCTTCCCCTGCAGGGCGCGTATGTGTGATGAGTCACTCTGACAGCCCCTGCCAGCCCCCTGGGTGGGGAGTGCGTGACTCCACTGAGCCCTCGCAAAACTCTGTGGTTGGCACAATCCAAGGCAGGCCACACAGTAAATCCCAGGGAGCGGTTATGTCGAACGAAAAGAGGAAGAAAAACCAGCGCGAAATAGAGCGATGTCAAATTTAGCATCAGAGAACCTCATGACTGAGTGATCGTCGAACCGCAGGAGTGTTGTTTTTTTTCCTCCTCCTTCCTTCTCCCCAGTCTCAAAAGATTTGTCTTTGAGTGATGTTGTGCTGCTGGCTGGGCTGCTAATCATAGACAAGTTCCTTTGCCTGCCTGCCCGCCCGCCTGCCTTCGGGCACCGTGACGACATTGCGATTACAGTGCAGCACAGGGACAATAGCAATCTCATTTTACTAAGAGACAGATCCAGTGACCGCAGTCTGGTTTGCTGTCATTCATCTCCCTCAACAAGAGGCTGTATGAGGAGTGCTCAATCACGGCATTTATCCCCCTTCTATATGGCGCTCTCCTCTTCGCTGGCAGGGTGTATATCCACGGCAGGCCTGATGATATCCCTCCACGATAAGGGGCTTTTTGAAGCAGCGGTCCCACCACCCCTAGGGGCTGCTGAAGGCACCAGCTGCTCCCGCTCTCTAATTACAGGCCTCATTCTCTCAGCGCGATTCATTAGGGAGCTTGTTGCTTCTGACGAGGACAGGAAGAAAAAAAAGAGAAGAGAAATCATGATACACAAGGCACAAGCCACGTTACCAATAGAACGGCCCGGCCCCTTGAAGTTCTTTTGTGACTCGCTGTCCTCTGATACACCCCCAGCTCCTCCCACCAGCCTACAACTCCCACCACCCCCCTGTTCACATGCCTTCTTCCCAACAATGAGCGTCTTCACTCCAAGCCTTGGGGGAGTTAAACAGAGAAGTGGTTATGTAAATAATCGGTGTGTTCTACCACCTAGGTGTTAGTCATTAACTAGGATTTTGTAGCAACGACACTTGTGTGCGCACGCTCACACACACGTGCACACAGACCACTTATTTCGGAGGCCATTGTTTCAACATCCAGACATCTGTGATTGTAATAAAAAAAATAATGCACTCTGACTGCACTCAGTGAAAGTTTGCCAACATTACTTTTTCATCAACTGGTTTTGGTACACAATGTGTATTTGTTTTGTTTTCTCTGTGATTTAGCAAGCCTCGTTCTTCCTTATTTTCCTCACTCTTCCTACTCCTCCCAGTCCTCTATCACTGGGATTGCTGTTCTACAAGGGCGTGCAGCGCGAGTCATGACTTGATCTTGGCTTGAGAAAGACCTAACATCCGTATCACCATCACATAGTTTTTGGGTTTGTTTTATTTTCATTCTGTGAGTATTTCTCATTGACTAAATGCATTTCTAGTGCGGTTTTGAATTATCAGTGTTTTGTTATTTTGTCAAAAGTTTATTTCCACTTGCTAATTACCTCTCCCCTGTGCCTACAATCAAGGATCCTTTGCATACATAGGTCCTATTGTTCTTCAATTGACCTTTTGCATTATGCGGTTTGCATTCAGTCTGATATTCAAAGGAGAACATTCATTTAGACAGTCATCAAATAGCCTGGGCTTGATGGAGGGCGCCACTTCAAAAGCAGGTCTTACTGCTACCAAGATGCAGATGGGTCAACACTAAGGAGTCCTGACCGTGCTTTGTCCCCATTGTGGATGAACAGGGATGTATGGGATGAGTGGCAGCAGGCCGCTGGTGGCTCACGGTGTTTCACTTGTTTGCTCAGAGGGTGTTCTCCCGTGGGTGAGAACGGCAGGAACAAAAGGACACCTCCTACTACCTCCGTGCCGTCGCCAGGCCATCTGGGGATTGGCTGCTGATTTAACACATCCCAGTTGATTGGCTCTGGCTAGCTGTTGTTTGTTAGCGGTGTGACTTGGCAGTTCTGTTGTCGGCGCTTTCTGTGTGTCGGGTCCATCTGGGATCATTCACTCCCTGACCTCTCCCTCTCTCTCTTGCTGTCTGCAATAATCATATATTCACCTCTCACCACAAAGTGAGTTCCTAGTTAATACTCTGGGGTTTCTTCCTCCTAGTCTAGTCATTGGAAGCAGTTGGACTGAAATGGATTGTTGACCCGCAGGCCATCTCCTTCCACGCCCTGAAATTGTTGAGTCCAACCTTCACGCCACTGTCGTGCCATAAACAATTCTCTGAACCGCCAGGCGCAGCATAGGGGTTTGTTTTGGCTCGGCCAGTGTCTTGTGCCCTCACAAGACAACCACTGGGAGCCATTGGCTTGCATGTGTCCCCTGATTCATTGGCGGGCAGATATGGCATGAGTAAACAAACACTGCCTCTTAGTTTATTCATGAAGCCAGCAATGCGGGAGCTCATTGTTGACATTTCAAACAGCGTGGGGATTTTGTGGGCGAGCACGTGTGGATGTAGCCCTCTCCTCTATGGCCGTGTTTGGTTTTGGGTAAGCTGTGGGTTTCGGACCATGTCACCGGGGTCGGCCATTTCCGTACTACTGTGCTCGATTGGGGTTTGTCGTTTCAACCTGAGCGGGATCTCCCCATTGAAGGAGGTCGTACGTTCATATGTGGTGAGTCAATAAACGCCACTAATTAGATTGTCAAATTGCCACCCCCGCCCGCGCTCAACCCGGAGTGAGAACCGCCGGCAACAGCACTCGCTGGATCTAATGGCGGTTGCGGGGGAAGGGGAAAACTGTGGCGCTGTATCGCGGCAGCGTCTTGTTTTAATGATACGCCCGCTCTTGTGTACACAGCCATGAATAATAATCACGTTGTCATGTAATGATCTTGTGGCTGTATCATCAAGGTTACGGGAGCTAGCTCCAGCTACGCAAGCAGATTCCAGTTAGAGAGACAATCTCTCAGCTCCCTCCCCCCAGGCCGGCTATTTAGATGCTCGTCTCGTAGACATTAGAGCGGAGCTAGCGGCTCACCATTCAGGGTGTGGTGGGTGTTAAGTGAGCCAGGCTTCCAGGGGGAGGTTCAATGAGTGTGTGAGTGGCGGGGTCACCGTGGGCAACGCGGAGTGGGCCAAGCTCCAACAGAGCCGTCTCTGCAGGGGGAGGGGCTGTTCAGCTCCGTGACCCTAATCGTCAGTGGGCAGCGCTCTCACTGCAGGGGAGGTGGTAACACCCCTCACTAAAACAGCTTGTCCTTAACAGCCACTGGCACTCAGCCTTATTGCTGCCACCAATCTAATAAACTACAGTTTGTTCTGTCACTGCTTTCATGTAGTTGTGCAGTGTGGTATTTTAGCACACTTCCATGTCAACCTCAACAACAGTGAACAAATGTTTACCACTCTAATCCTGTTCTCCCTCTCCTCATGCAGATGGAGTCTCCTGTCTCCACACCGGCCCCTCCACCCCTCCACCTCCTTGCAACGGTGGGCAGCAGCAACAACAACAACTGTAGCAACAACAGCAGCAGCAGCACGCTAGGCGACAGCATCTCCTCGCCCTGTGAACAGATAATGGTGCGCACACGCTCCGTGGCGGCCAACACAGCGGACGTGTCACTGGCCACCGAGCCCGAGTGTCTGGGCCCCTGTGAGCCCGGCACTAGCGTCAACCTGGAAGGCATCGTGTGGCAGGAGACGGAGGACGGTAAGGACCTGGGACGGGGGGTGGTGCGGGTATGGTGGTGTGTGGAGGCTGCTGTTAGCCGTGGGGAAGAGGGGTTTCAGGTTTCTTCATGGTCAGTCCTCTCGCTGACAGCCCGGGTACAGAGGGTACGGCCGTGTGCCCAGCACTCGACAAGGGCCCGTCATGGAAATGTCAACGACGTGAGGCAAAGCAAGATGTCGTGCTTCCCTTTCATCCTCTGCCATTAGCACTACCGGCAGGAACACACTCTCCTCGCATGAATAATTCAGCCGTTAATGCGAGGAGACATTCTTCAAAGAGGTGCATTAAGTTGCCCGGAGCTCCAAGCTCGGCACAGTGCGTACGACGGAGCCAGCTCATCAGCGCGCCATGGGCCAAGGGCTTCCTTCTGCTTCTGCCAGAACTGAACAGAACAGAGCGTCTCCCCTCGTGGCCCCCTCCTCTGGGCTGAAAACGCTGCAGACGGAGCAGCCAACTAGGTGAAATTGCCCTCCTCCGGATTTTCCTGATTCGTGCTGCAGCGGGCGTTTTTTCAGGACGTTCCATACTCTCTTGCCTTGGCAGCGGCAGCCGGTAGTTGGCTAGCGGGGCAGCGACAGCTCTCGTTCTCCCTGCACCAGGCGCGCCTCGTTCCCCTCCGGCCGGCTTCCGTGTGGAAGGGGTAGAGCGGAGCGTTCACACCAGCCCAGACCGCCTCGGGGGTGACTCAGCGCTGTTAGGGAGGGGGCTCTCGCAGACAGCGACACGCTGACGCAGCCACACAGTCACGCAGGGTTTTTAGGGGGAACGCAGTGCCGCAGTGGTGTAGCGCTGAGGCGCTGACACTCTCTTTTTTAAGCAGCCATGAATAAATCAGGCGGGCGCAGGCTTCCGCTGCCGTGGCGGAGGGGTGGTTGTGCGTTGACGGCAGAGCTAGCCCCCCCAGAGCCGCCCCTCGTTTATTCCCCTCTAATGGGTGCCAGTCAGCCCAGCGTACGCATTCAGACGGGCCCTGATTTAACGCTAGCCAGGGTCAGGAGGCGTTTGGCTGCAGGCGCTGCCCGCACTGCTCCCACGCTCTCCATCATCCAGCGCTGTGTGCCTTGATGAAAACCACACACACTGCCCGGCTTTCCTAACGGCTAACACTCTGTGACGTTTGTCGCAGAGACATGCGTGACTGGGAACCAAAGAACTGGTGCTCATCCCCCCCATCTTTCTCTCTCTCTCCCCCCTCTCTCCCTCCCTCCCCCTGGGGCAGCAGAGATTGAGCGGCTGGGCTTGGCAGGGCAGTGCCACAGTGTTTCTCACGCAGCGCTAGTTGTTCCCTCAGGGCCTCGTGATACCAGGGGTGTGGCAGACACACTGCTAGGGGAAACCAGAGGATCCCATGGCAGAGTGGCGCGTAAAGTGCGTGTGAGAGTAGAGGTCAAGGTTATTGCCAGAAAAGTGGTGTTGTCTGTTGTGTGCAGCGGTTTAGGCTGACGGCTTCCCACCCATGTTGGGACTAATGTCTGAGAGCTGTCTGTATTTCAATGATTTATGCACTTACACCCTCCTCTTTAAACCCCACCCCCCGTCTTTAGATCTTGATAATTAACGTCTCCCCATGTTGCCTAGCAGAGATTAGCAGTCAATATATGCTACATATTGCCTCCCTAATTGACACGTTTATACACCACTCTCATGCCCAAGTCTCTTCAAGTCGCTTAAGGGGGAACGCACCATTTGCTGTGGAATTAGACTCTCGAATGTTGACCTTTTTTAGCAGCCGCGCTGCGGGTCCCCAGAGAGCTGCCGTAGATCAGAGAGAAGCCCCACGCTGGAGGACGGATACTCTTCAGCCCCAGTCATGGTGCACCCCCCCCCCCCCCTGCACTCACCTGAAAAAACACTCACACATCCAAAGCTATACATGCTCCGACACGTGATACGATGTTATCCGGCACTTGATGGGAAGCCAAACAGCTAGCATTCCCCTCCACGCTGGGAAGAAAGAAAGCAGAGAGGGACGGAAACAGAAACGGAGAAGGGCAGGGAGGGAGGGGGGAATGGCATTTGGAAGGCTGAGGGTTGGGTGCTGCCAAAGCTGAGACCACCCCCCACCCCCTCTCCGGTCCTGCGGGGGGTGTGGGGGGTTGACCCCGCTGGTGTAGCCCGGGTCCTGGCGAGCTCACGCTCCCCAAATGTCAGCTCCAAATCTTCTAAAGGTTTTTTGCGCTTGAAATGCCGAGCCAGGAACCCCGCCCCCCCCCTAGACCCACACCCTCACGACTGGGAGGGACCGCCGACTGAGCCGCTGGCATGCCAGCACGGAGCTGGTGCCCAGTGAACCCCGATGGCAGAGGGTTGGCTGGACGTTGTTCAGCGGAGAGGAATGACCCCGCCGAGCCACCCTGCTGTAGGGTTGCTGTGACGACCGGACTCTGCTCTCCGCCATTTTAAAACTTTTGTTATGATTTTGAGGGGGATTTAATTAACACGGATCACACCAGTGCAGGAGCAGATCTGTGTGTGTTTGGACAAAATAAATTGTGGGGAAAATGTGCAAGGGGAAAGGGCATTACCTTAAAGCTGTGTAGAAAAAGCAGTGAGGTGGACAGTTGACTTTTCTTGGCATTTTGCTGAAGCCATGGAAACAATTGCTAAGAGAATGGCTTAAAACTCTCTGGAGAGGGTATCGGTTCAGATGACAATGGCTTTCAGAAACTCCTCTCTGATGCTATGGACCTAGGAGAACAGCTTGTAAAAGGCTTGTTTTAAACCCCTGCTCTGTCTCGGTTTCTGTCTCTGGCCCTGTGAGAATCCGGTGGCTTCCTTACACGTGGATGTCACTGTGGCTCTGGTGTGTCTGCATTTAAATGATACACGGTGCACATGCATGCACACGGTCACACAGGACTTCTTCACTAGGCTCTCCGCATTTGACCATCGTCCTGCTGCCTCTCTCTGTCTCGTCCTCCATTTCCACCATGTTAGTTCAGTGTACTAAGACTAAGCCCAGGCTGCAGATCCTGGTGCGTCCAGCCACGCTCAGCCCACACCACTCACAATGCAATCCCAGAATAAACATAGACGCGAGCCAGAGGCCATACAATGATGTTTTTCAACCAGCAAACTTCACTATTTTGTCACTTTAAGTGTACAGGAAGAGGACTTGAGTGACTCAGAGAGACAGAGACTGTGGGCAGACTTGTGAAAATGCCCTCTGTGGCTGCTGTGTGTCGGCGGGAGAGGGGCGTTAAGGGCTCCCACAGAGGGGATGAGGTTGATGAGGGGTTAGGCAGTCGTTTGTCACCAAAGCAAGCGGAGGAGAAAACAACTGGGTTTGTCTGTTAGCACATCGAGGTTCCCGGTGAGGGGCAGCACCCTGGCCCCTCCATTCTGTCTGTCCCCCAGGAAGCCAGGCAGCAGGAGTCCTCTGCTCTCCCCCTGTTGTCCTTACCCTCTCAATGAAGGGAAGCCTCTGAGCTGTGCTAAACGACTACTGATTACAAAAGGATGTCTCCCTTCCTCCTCCCTCCCCCCTCCAAGATGATTAGATGACGGACGTTGTCACAGCCACCACTCCCCCGGACCGGAACAATACCTCATTAGCCATTCTCTATGACCCCCCATCCCCCCCTCTCAATCTAGTCCTGTCTGCAGAGTCAGCAGCCAACGGTTCTTGGCTCCTTCATTGTCTAAGCGTTAACGCTTTCGTAGAGCAGCCTGTTTAGGTCAGTGATGCTGCTCCATTATCTGAAAAGCCATAGTGAAGGGAGCAGTCGGCCCCACCTCTCCATGTCCTTGCTGCTTTGAAGCAATATGCTCACGAGTGGGAAGTCATTGAGAGACGAGCTCCGCTGTAAAGGTGTGCAAGGTTGCGTGGGAGAGCGTAATCCAATGCTGCCGAAAAAACAGCCTGGAGTCAATGCGGAGTCGATCAGTTACCTTGTCACACAGAAAAGGGAGGATGTCTATTCCTTTATCCCCACCGTTGATCGACACGCGTTGGCACTCCCCTCCCTCACCGGAGCGTACACAGATTAAAGCCTTTATCATGCACTCATAATCCTGCCTCCTCTTATCAAAGCTGTCGTCAAAATATTGAGAACAACCCCCCCACCCACTCCGTGCATGTGACGCAGGAAACACAATAGCCTCTTAAACGTCTATTAAGGAACTCCCCTCTCTGTGTGCCTGGCCCTGCTCAGTAGAGGGTGACCGCTGGTACCAGGGCCTCCCTCCATTTACAGAAGGGGCCCTTTTGTCTGGCCCCTAGTCTATTTGACCTCCAGTCTGTGAATGGAGGAGAAACATAATAGGAGGAGTTAAGTGAGAATGGGCAGCCAGGACCAGGGGGTCACCGCTCGTTGCCCAGGGGGGCCCTGGAGACCTCCTGACCTGACCCGCTGCAGGGGGAGACGAGCTGCCCACACTAATGAAAGGGCCCTGCGTGGAAGGAGGAGGAGAAGGGGAGAGGGAGCTGCTCACCCCAGCCATAAAGGCCTACCACAGCTCTCAGAGCTACCCTCCCCCACCCCCCTCTTCCTCCCCTCTTCTCTCTGGGAGCTTGTCAGCTCTTTGTTGCCATTAGGGGAGGCCTTTGATGGGGGGCTGGGAGGACAAGGGGTGGCGCAACACAAGGGAAGAGGAGAAGGAGGAGGAGGAGGTAGCAGAGGTAGCCTTTGTTACCCTGTAAGGCTGGTGTTAGGGAGATGGCTGGGGCAGCTGGTTAGAGCTCTGTTGCTCCCTCTGTCCCTCATTCACTCTCTGTTCTCCTGACTGGCCTTTTCCCACTCTCCTCTCATCTCCATCTGTCCATCAAGCGGTTTTCTCTCATTATCTTGCCATACATGTTCCGTCACAGATCTCTCCGGTCTGCCTTCTTACCGGGGCCGGATGGCAGTCTTTAAGGACGGAGACGGAGATTTAATACCCTCTGAAAGCCTGTTTTCCTCACCTGTTGAAATCCTAGGCTTTTCACCATGAAAATAAAATAGAAAAAGGAATTAAGGACACCACTTGACTACTGAATACGCCTACACACTCTTACACACACAGAGCCCCTTATAAAGGCCTGGAGAAGCGCTAGCAGTCAGCCTTGAAGAGAGGAAGGTGGGGAGTGGCGTGGCTGCCTCTCTCCATAACCCTATCAGGAGATCTGGCTCTGCTTGAGTAAGAAGTAGGGCGAGCAGAGCGGCTGTCTGCGTTGGGGCTTGTCAGCCTACGCAGGAGCTCTGCTGCTCTTGGCAAGCACCGCCCGCCCAACAAGCATGCAAAGCAGGCCCGCAGAGAGCCCCACACCGCAAGAATGAAAAACAGCCCAGCTCTTTCGCTCCCATTTCCCTCCTTCCCTCTCTTTCCAGCTTTCTGGCTTTCACTCGGCCTCCCCACAATGAGCCATTCTCCGTCAGGACCCCAGCATTTCGAGCAGGCCCCTGAAACCCCTGGCCCGCTGGGAGAGAGGAAAACACAGCTGTGGCCCTGGGGCCTCACACCGCCCCACACTCACTCTATTGTTCCCCCTGTTCTGGGGGGCTAATGCCTGAGGTTGCTTGTAATGGCTGAGACAGAGAGAGCCCCCCAGTCTCCTTCAGTGTTTGTCCGAGAGACTCCTGCTTTTGTAGCCGGCCCGACTTGGTGGGGTCTCGTCCCTGTTATAACCCTCATTGTCTGAGTGTGCCCTTCCCCTGCCAGCCCCCCTATAATCTCCTGGAATAGACTCCCGATCTGTGGAACAACAGCCCCTCAGACAGGGCTGATTCCCTCACGCCCTCCCTGGACCTCTGTCTGCTCCGAGCCCAGGGCGAAAAGCCACGGTGCTGCTGAGGTTCTCCAAGCTGCAGCACATCGCTGGTGCTCGGTGTTCACAGGGATGGAGCCAGAACCCAGAGCTCTGCTCCCTGACCTTATAAAACGTCTATTAGCCCGTCAGCCACTGTCACACTGCCTGCGTTAATGTGCCTTGACTTCGGTCTCCTCCAAAGACTTTGGCTGGACATGACGGTCAGTTTCAGATGTGGACATATTGAGTTCCCTCCAAGCTCTGTCCAATCCCCACCTGGTGAAACTGGCCAAGGATGGAGCCAGTCATGTGGACCTTCATTCATGATCTTGTTTACATATTTTGATGCAGGCGTTTGCTTTTATTGGGATTTGGTCTAACGAATGTGGTATTTTGAATCTTATTACCTGGTCCAAGATTGTAGGATTACTGGCCAACATGATTGATTTTTAATAGGCTTCTAAACAGACAAAAGTCAGTTTTTTATTATTATGTTTTGGCCAAAATCCTTTACGAGACTCTTGGTCTCAAAGACTTGGTGTTGCATGCTGTTTAAAACAACACTGCAGACCGGAGCAAATGACATAGCCTTGGCAAGAAGGGACTAGCTAGTTTCCCCAAGCCCCTCTCCCAGCCAATGGACCTGGCCTCCATTTCAGCAGGGAACGCTAACCTCTCCTTCAGCTGATGTCATACTAAAATGTTAGCAGATGGAAGAATGATTCCCAAGTCATTCCATCGCAGCCTCTCAGACCCAGATGTAACTCAAACTCCATTGTTTAGTTGGAATGTTGTGTCTAGCTCAAAGGGTTTGTGTCATTGTTTTGCAGGGAACAGTTGACCTCCCAGATTGCATTTGGCTGTTTTGACAGAACAATGCACAGCTCTGAATATTTGGACTGCATCTTTGTTTAGTACTCTTGAGCTAAAACGCAGGGAACCACTCCTGCTTTCCTTGAAACAGACCACATTTTTCAGTTGGCTTGTCTGGTGCAACGCTATTTCTATTCCTCTGTTCTTAGACACATAATCATTGTGACAGATATTTATGGGAAAAACCGACAGAGGCAAAACGGTCGACTGAGTTCAGGTCCATTAGGAAAGCTAGTGTCTCTGGGAGCCAGACGGTGTGCTATTGAGGAAGAGTGTCCATTCCAATGGTGCCAGCTGCCCCCTAGTGTTCAAACTGAGTCTGCCACCAGATGTGGTTGAGAAAAAGCTCTTAACAGTCTCCCCGTCCTCCCTATCCTGCATACTCGTCTTGCAACAATCAAAGCATTTTTCAGCCAACAGCAAGCTGCTCAGAGATGAATCAAGGGGGGCCAACTATGGTTCTTTGTGAGCAATGAGCTCTTATTTTTCCCAAAAAATTTAACACACCTCAGCTCTTTCAGCTAGACTCAAAGAATTGAAGCTCTCCAGTGTGGTGCCGCTGCAGTCCACAGCAGCAATGTCACGCGGAGGACACCCCGCCCCCACCCATCCAATCTTTCTTTTCCTCCCTCTCTCTTTCCCCTCCCTCGTTCCATCGTTCTTCTTCCTGCCGCCTCTCTCAGCTGCATACAAATGGCAGCTTGTGCACCTTGCTGCTCGGCGGGACCCGATGATCCGGAAGCTGCTGTGTCTTACTTAGCGTAGTAAACATTCAGACTCTCCTCTACAAATATGTGTTGACAGTGCTTGTTGAGTTTCGATCGCTGACAATGAATGTCTCTTTCTCCCCCTCAGGCATGCTGGTGGTGAACGTGACCTGGAGGAACAAGACCTACGTGGGCACCCTCCTGGATTGCACCCGGCATGATTGGGCTCCGCCAAGGTAGACACACTCCCGCACGCGTGCACACACACACACACACACACACACACACACACACACTGTTCACCCAAATCCACCAATATAGGCAGCCATCAGACACTTGAACGCAGAGACAGGTTGTAGGTAAACATTTGCGAGCGCGTCCTCCTTCCTTTCGGCCGTCTGCCTTTGTGCCGAGGCGGCTTTCTAAACGAAACGTCCTTTGATCGTGTCTGTGCGCCTCCCTCAGGCAGGGCCTTTGGAATGGGAGCACGAATACAGCATTGATTTCTCTGCCCTCTTTGCCGTTTGCCTATCGATCGCTAGGAACACTTCACAGACCTCTGGCTGGAACAAGTGTGGCTATGCTAATCTCCTCCCTCTGACTGCCAGGGTCCCGGGAGGGCACCGTCACCAGCAGTGTGGCTTTGATGATTGTGGTCATCCAGTCCACTATATACACCGTGCTTTTGGTGGCTTTTTTGTGCTCTACTGGAAAGTGGTGTTTTATTGGCGTTTTGTATTATTCATAAGTCTGTGGTGGCAGACACCAGACTCCTCAAACACGACCACCGTGTCCTGAGAGGGGAAGAGACAGGGACGGGATCCATCGCGCTCTGCATAAAGCAAACGCAGCGCACTCTTAACGGTGTTTGATGAGGGGCCAGAGGGCTCTGTGGGGACTTGTCGGGTCTGCAGTGAAGCGTTCCTGTGCATGTCACTGCAATAGTGATGAGCTGAGATGAGTCTGGCCCTAGTGTTCTTGGGCTCTGGTCTAAAGCCAGGCTGGTGAAAAGCTTTTAGGTCAGAATCTCTATCATGTTCTGTGAAATAGAGAGCTATCTGGACGTGGCACCGAAAGACGACGTCTCTTCATATCACAGAAACAGATCCACGGGATGATGCGCTTTGTTATGCCAAAAACAATTAGCACGATCGTAAAACATTGTCTGCCGCAAGTGCCTTACATCTGACCACGTAGACTCTGTATGTTGACAGCAGTATGTCCACAGCAAAGTTATTTAGATGTTCCTAGTGAGGCTACCGTCCCCAGCCATCTGCCATCATCCGCTCTGAGCGTCCGCTGTGTGCCGCTGGTTGAGTTGATGCTGCCACTGCTCCGTGTTTCCTGCAAGCTCGCGCCAAAGCCCCACTACTCTCTCTGGCCATGGTTGGGTGGCACTCAGCAGAGCCATATTTCAGACATCCTTATGTATGCTTTTCATGCTGTGCCAATTATATTTTTTACAAAAGCACGACGAGTATAAAATAAAATGTTATTGTAATTCAAAGTTATATATTTGGACTTATGGGCTAAGGGGGACTTTCTTAGCTTCTTATTGTGACTAGGGTTATAGGCTATTTGTTTTATTGTTACTCAAACTAAGCGTTTAAAAAAGGCAGTGTCACACATGGGGCCTGCTTTAAATAGTTTAAAACTAAATGAAAAAGCGGACTATAACGATTCCGCTATTAGAACTCACATTTCCTGCCTATTGCCGAGAGGAAGGGTGGAAAGGGCGAGCCCAAGGCTTGTTTGTTGATTCTAGCCAACAGCTTTGTGCGTCCCTCCTGAGGGAGTTCAGATTGTACCATATGATGGTTTTCTGCTGGTGTACAGTAGATGACAGTTTCAGTTCCACTCTCCCACACTAGACCTACATTGACCCTTCTTTGGGTGATAATTAGACGCATTGTGCTCCCCTTCTACTGGCTGTCCCCCCTCTGTCTTCCTCCTTAGCACTCCCTCATTATTTTCACTTGACGCCCTCTCCCTTATTATCCCCACCGTGCCTTTTCACTTTCTCACACACACACACACACACACACACACACACACACACACACACACACACACACACACACACATACGCTCACCCACACAGACACATGGACCCTTTCTCTCGTACTTCTTCCCGCTACATCCATCTCCCTGTTGGCGGTTGTAGAGGGGGATGTTATCTTTCTGCCTGTGATGGTGGGTCTCGTCAGCGGGGCCTAACCCAGCCTCAGCCCCTTGGGACTGAGCCATCTGTCAGAAGCACGCGGGCCTGTCAGCACGGAGGTCCCCATAACAAGAGGCCATCAGGATCCCAGACACAGTGGGGACCTCTCACTTGTTATAAAAAGCCCAGTTCTGAGCCGTGAGAAAATAAATCCGTCGGAGATTTCATTAGCTCACCGGCTTTATAGAGCCAGGTGGATTGAAATCGTTTTCTCGAGTGGCCTTTCTGTTGCTGTTGCAGCTGAAAAGATTGGCGGGTCTCTCTCGGCCAAACGGGCAGTAGATGGTCAGCTTGTGTTTGGATGTGTTTAGTTCTGGTGTGATTGGAAGGCATTAAAAACTCATCCTGTGTTGTTTCCACTCTCTCTCCCTCTTTCTCTCTGGTTTTCCAGGTTCTGCGAGTCGCCCACCAGCGACCTGGAGATGAGGAACGGCCGTGGGCGGGGGAAGCGCATGCGGCCCAACAGCAACACGCCGGTCAACGAGAACAGCAACTCCTCGGACAACAAGGGCAGCGGGAGCAGCAAGACGCGCGCCGCCGCCTCCAACAACAGCAAGGGCCGGCGCGGCAGCCAGACGTCGTCGGAGCGCCGCACGCCCCCCAACAGCACCGTGGAGGACGTGAAGGCCAGCCCCTCGTCGGCCGGCAAGAGGAAGAGCAAGCCCACCTCCGACATGGAGCCCAACTCCAGCTCCGAGGACACCAAGGGCAGCAAGCGCATGCGGACCAACTCCAACAGCGGGGGGGTGGTGGTCCCGCCTCACGGTGCCCTCCCCGTGCCCGCCATCAAGACGGAGCCGCTGGCCCCGCCGCCGCTCGACCGCAACTGCCCGTCGCCCGTCCTCATCGACTGCCCCCACCCCAACTGCAACAAAAAGTACAAGCACGTCAACGGTCTCAAGTACCACCAGGCGCGTGCCCACAACGACGAGGACGTTAAGCTGGAGCTGGACGGCGACAGCGAGTACGGCGAGGACTCCACGCTGCACCCGGAGCCCGGCGGCTGCAACGGAGCTGCCACCATCTCCTCCCAGAAGGGCTGCCCGTCGCCCGCCCGCTCGCTGACGCCCAAAAGTCGGGGCCTGGAGGCCCAGAGCCCTTCGCCCTCGACGGGGAAGCTCGGACCAAAGCAGGCCAAGAAGAAGGGCAGTGAGGTGGACGGAGAGGTGATGATGGACGGCTGCGAGGACGGTCTGACGGACGAGGCCAGCAATGAGGACACGGACGACAAGAAGGCCAAGAGGGCGAGTGGCGGCTCCAAGGTGGACAAGTTGGCCCAGAAGGGCCTGAAAGCAGCACGACCCATCGCCCCTGCCATGCCCCCCCAGCAGCTCTACTCCCTCCAGTCAGCAGGCTTCCCACCCGGGGGACCGGGAGCCCCCCCAGCCCTGGGGCCCTCCTCTGTGGTCCAGGCCATCCCCAAAAGCCCCCAGCTCAAAGCCATTCAGCCCAAACCTTCTGCAGTGTTGGGTGACCCTTTAACCGCAAGTCTGGCCCCGGGCTCCACCAAGGACAAGAAGAAGAAAGACAAGAAGAAGAAGGAAACGGGAAAGGAGGGTGACAGCCCCAAGGGGCCACAGAAAGGTGGAAAGCCAGAGGAGGGAAAAAGCCCCTACTCAGAGTCCTCGGACCCAGGCAGCAAGAGTGACGGGCTGCTCAACGGCTCATCGGACCCCCACCAAAGTCGAATGGCCAGCATAAAGGCAGAGGCCGACAAGATCTACAGCTTCTCGGACAATGCGCCCAGCCCCTCCATCGGCGTGGCCAGCCGGATAGAGAGCGGCGGCCCGCCCCTCACCCCGCTCCACGTGGTCACTCAGAACGGAGCAGACAATTCCTCCGTCAAGACCAACAGCCCCGCCTACTCGGACATCTCAGACGCCGGCGAGGACGGCGAGGGACGGGGGGAAGGGGCCAAGGCTCTGAAGTCTGAGGCGGAGCAGGCCATCCGCGAAGGCGCCAAGAAGGCCCTGTTCCCTGCCCAGCCACCCAGCAAGGAGCCACCCTACTACCCAGGCTACGAAGCCTACTACTCCCCCAACTACGCCAACCCCAACCCCAGTCCGGGCCTGTCTGCGGCCGCGGGGCCCCCGCACCCCGAGGGAGCCCAGGTCAAGGTGAAGAAGGAGGAGGAGGCCGAGCCAGTGGAGGAGAAGAGCAGCAAGGCGGAGCAGCCGGACGAGCGCAAGCCGGAGCTGGGCCCCCAGCACCAACAGCAGGCCTCCGTCATCCAGCAGCGCTCCAACATGTACATGCAGCCCCTCTACTACAACCAGTACGCCTACGTGCCCCCTTACACCTACCACCCAGACCAGGCCTACCACCTGATGGGCGCCAACCCCGCCTACCGCCAGCAGTACGAGGAGCGCCAGAGACTGGTGGCCGAGCAGCACCGCGCCGCCAACGCCGACAAGAAGGACGGCCCGGGAAAAGAACGCGACGGGGGCAAGGCAGGCCCGGAGGAGTGGAAGCAAAAGGCCTCGGTGCCCCCGACCCTCTCCAAGGCCCCCAGCCTGGGCGAGCTGGGGGGGAAAGGGAGCCTCGGGCAGGGCAAGGGCAAGGACTCGGCCCCGCTGTCGGAGCAGGCAAAGTCCGTTATCATGCCCAAGGGCGAGGACGCCAAGGCACCGGCCCAGCAGACCGAGAGCCTGAAGATGAAGCTTAGTGAAGGGGGGCATCATGGGAAGGAGGAGCCCAAGGCTGGCATGGAGTCTGGGAGGCCCTCTAGCATGGAGCAGGCCATGTGGTACAGACAGGTACAGCAGCTTCTAGAAACAACATGACTATTTTCTCATGACAGATAGCTTTGCCCACTCCACGCATATTTAACTGCATGCTGGCGCTCCAGTGGCTCATGTGGATCATTATTACTATGGATGCTATTTTTATATGATTTGAAATCAGAAGGCAGTTTGTGGTTATGTTTTGTTTCTTCCTGTTTATTGATGCACTCTGCGGTCAACGTGGCTTTTTATTAGATACGTTTTGTAAACATGTGTTCTGATATTGTTGTCTGCCTCTACCCAGGAGCCTGACTCGCGGCTATGGCCCTACGTCTACCCCAACAAATACCCTGAGGCCCAGAAGCCACAGGACGAGGAGCGCTGGAAGGAGGAGCGGGAGAGAGAGCGGGACAGAGAACGGGACCGAGAACGGGAGCGGGACAGAGAGCGGAAGGGCAAGGAGGACCGGCCGCGACCCAAAGAGGGCGCCCTGAAGGACGAGGGCAAGGAGGCGGGCGAGCCCCGCACCTCCTCCTCTGCAGAGGAGCACCGGGTGGGGGGCAAAGACCAGCGCGGGGCCCACATGCAGTTCACCTCCCCCCTGGCCCAGCACCAGGGCTACATGCCGTACATGCACGGGGCCTACGCCTATGGCCAGGGATTCGATCCCAGCCACCCCAGCTACCGGAACATACCCTCGGTCATGATGCCAAACTACCCAGGTAAGGCCACTCTGTCTTTAGTCCTCCTGACGTTTTAACCCCTAACATTCTCATGACCTGGACTGTTTTTAGGCTGATGTAGTAAACGCCACCGTCTCTAAGTGACATGACGGTGTCAGCAGTCCCTGCCCCTCACGTCCCTGTGCGTCTCCCTCAGGCTACCTGTCGGCAGGCTACTCCTTCTCCCCCTACGGCAACAAGCTGCCGCCGGGCGAGGAGGGCGGGGAGAAGGCGTCGCGCGCCAGCCCCACCGTCAGCGGCAAGTCGTCCTCGGAGGCCAAGGCGCTGGACATCCTCCACCAGCACGCCAGCCAGTACAAGAGCAAGTCGCCCACGGTGGCCGAGAAGAAGCCCCACGAGCGGGAGCGCGCCGGCGGGGAGCGCGACCTGGAGCGGGAGCGGGACCTGGAGCGGCCGCGCTCGTCCCCCTCGCAGCGTATCATGCCCTCGCACCACCACCTGGGCTACCCGCTGCTTTCAGGCCAGTACGACCTGTCCTACGCCGCAGGTGAGCCTCGGCCCTGAACGCCCAACCCTGGGGCAATAGGGCTCATTGAATGTGTTGTGATCGGGCCCAAAGGGGTGACGTCGCAGCAATACCTGTTCATATTTCACTGCACGTGCGCGGGTAATAATGTGGTCCGCTCCCCCAACAGGTATCTCCTCCTCAGCCATAGTCGCCAGTCAGCAGGCCTCAGCCCCCTCCATGTACCCCCCTGCAAGGAGGTGAGAATGGTAAGCAGACACTCCCTTTATGTTCCAGAAATATGGGCATTAGACTTGGAGCTGCTAGCTAAGCAGTCATTCTGCTATGGTAATGGTAAAAACAAGTGCTCTTTAGATCAACCCACTGAAGGGAAGCTAGGGGCTATATGAGGCCTTTCCATTACACACTGCTGTCTGCACTGACCTCTAGTGGACAGAATGCACACTGTTCTAGATCTTAGCAGCTGTGAGCTTCAGAAGTCTGTTGTTGTCCTTTGAACGGTTCTTATTGTTCTTGTGAAGGAGACATAGGTAGGTGCCACCAAAGGATTCATGTTTGCTCCTGTGCGTTCTGCTCTTTCCCCCAGGGAGTCCTGATAGGCTGAGCCTGGCCTGGAGCCATGTGACAGGATCCCCAGAGAAAACGCGTGGAGCTCCCTGTTTCTTTTCGACATCAGTTTAATGGTGTTTGTGTAATGTTTAGTTGTGTGTGCCCGGGTGTCCTGGCTGCTGGGTCCTCCCCAGCGTCTGTGACGGCCCGCTCCCACGGCACGGTCTCCTCCTGGGGAGGGCGGGGACCTCCATGGCTGACCCCTCGCCGCTTTGGCAGCGCACAGCCGGGCAGCGAGCCACTCCCAACACTCCTTTGCACTGCTGAGAGACCCTCCCAGGGGGGCAGGATAGACTGACCCACGGTGGCCGCTGCTTCCCAGGAGCGCAACAGACTGAAACTGGATATTGTGTTGGAAATCACTACATGGATATATGGATGTATGCTTGGGCATGGCCTCAGTGTCGCAGCTTGTTCTGAGGGCGATGCCTGGCGCTTTTTCACCGAGTCACAGCCCCCTGACTTTGATGACTCATCAGGCAATGCAATGGACCAGTTGTCTGACTGTTTGTGCTTGGGGGTTCGGACTGTCGCTTTGATCCAGAGAAAAAGAGAGAAGGGGGGGGGGGGG
>JAVQJS010032469.1:0-10541 GCA_036024795.1 Galaxias rostratus
CACACTCATAGGAGAGGCTACTGGTGCAGAAAATGGCTGTAATCATCTTCATTGTATTACCTTTTTCACGCCTGTGCTCTTCTGTCATTTTTCACTCTGTGCTCATTATATACTTACAAACTGTATATTACAGATGCTGTATATATATAAAATAATATATATTGTGTTGCCCAAACAATAGATTTTCCCCCAAAACATGTCAGAAACAAAACTTTTAAAATGGTACTCATGCGCTGGCTTCTGGTGGAGAAGTTAATATTGCAGAAGTGTTTCTTTCACAGAAAACTTGCATTGTTCTTCATTATCCTACAAACGCTAACTTTGTTGATGTTGAAGTGGAGGCCCATGCAGTGCACTGCTATGACTGGTCAGCTACGATGGCCACACCGAAGTCAGTCAGGGAAATGGCAGAACAACTGCTAAAGGTCAACAATCCATCATCCCCTTGTTAAATAACCAAAATGGAAATCAAAGAACAATAAAACAGCGAATCAATAGTGGCTGCAGCTGGGGGATCAGACGCCAGCTTTCCCAGGGATTACCAGCCAACCTCATTGGCTTTTAAATGGCAAACCAGCAGGCCTTGTCAGCCTGCAACTATCAACGCTGCTATTTCACCTGCTTTTTTTTTCTTCATTTCCCCTTTCTAGAGGTACTGACCTTTGCAGAAATATTTCTCTGGACATACAGTTAATAGACAGGGTTAGCATATTAAAATGCTTTGATGTGCATAAAATCAGTGATCACAAAAACAATTTGAATTATTTTCGTAGTGGGAATTGGAATCGCATGTTTAATGTGAGAAACAGCAGTTCTCGTTCTCTTCTTTGGAGTCTGTGTTAATTACAGGTTATGAATAGGGCCGGGTGATGCAACAAAGGGCTCTTAGTGGAAATGTAATCGCTGTGTCGAGATGATCTACCAATAATTAAAAAAAATATATATAAATATATTTGATTAAATAGAAATTAACAGCTAAAGCACGTTCCAATTTTTTTTGCCTTCCATGCATTTTGTACCGTATAGCAAAAGCACTGAAAAATGTCTCAATCAATATCAGTGATATTCTAATATTTGTATTAGCATCGTTTAGTTTTTTGCACTTGCTCCCGCCTGCTGGTATCTGGTTTTGTTTTATTTGCATTTCATTGGTTATGGGTTTGCCGTTGGTTTGCATTCAAGCCCAGTAGGTTCACAAAGGAGTCAGACTCAGATGCAGTGAAGCATGAAGAAGTTTAATTTTATCAACGTACAGGAGGAGCAACATAAGCCATTAACAAATTACACAATTCTAAGAAAAGGAACCAAACTAAGGCAGGACTTGCGTACAAACCAAGGACAAACCTGTTACAAATGAAATGCAAGGGAAACTAAACCAGCCAACAGGGACCAGGGCCTAAGATAGCCATGCTGCAACATATAGCACACATGGTCAACGGGAAACATTTTCTGAAAGTGTGTTTAAAGAGGTCTCGATCATTTTTGTTAATAGCACCCTTTTTATTGGTGATACCAGACTTGTGTAGAGAGCTTTTCAAAATGAATGGTTCTCTTTGTTTAAATTTGGAAAACAAAAACCATCTAATTTGGTCATTGACCTGATGCCATGACAATTTTCCCTCATTGGTTATGGACCCACTATGAAAGTGAGCTGTCATTAGAATTGGTTTAGAGTGTGTGGGAGACACAAAGATAGAACAGAGTTGTTCTATGTCTATTTTGTGTCTCTTGTCCTTTCCTCTTACAGGCTATCTTATAATTAAATCCTACTCCAGTCAATGTGTACTGTCAACAGGGCCCTTACATCCAAGTGAGAAGGCTGTGTGTATCCAGTTTGATTACAAAAAACACTAACTTAATTGCAGCAATTGTTATGCCTCGTCACTTCTGTGAACAACACACTTGTGAATGGCAACGAGTTCTTGATAAATCAGGCCTCTTCCAAACACTCACCGAACGAGAAAACCAACACTTATAACCTGCATGGCATTGCTTGGACTGGAATGTATTACAAAAGGGGCATAGAATCAGGATCTGTTCATCATCTGATGATCAATGGAAAATAATTTTTTGTTACAATTTGGGTTTGTAAAACATATTCCAAAGTGTTTCTCTAATCCAGATGATTCTGTAGGTGTGGTAACTGCTTTCACTCAATGTTGTTCTCTTTTTGCTGAGGATCACAAGCTGTCTCGTTGGTTAAAATAAGTGTAGTATTGTAGTCTTTTGTATAGAGAAAGCCGTATTGCATGGTTTTCTATTGTGGTTGTTCAAAGAATGTATTTCCAATTACACAGAATTATATTTAGTGTTAGTTGCCAGGAAACAGTATTAGTGTTGAGATTTATTAAAGTTTGTTATTAAACTTTTGGATATTGAGCAGTCTTGTGATTACAGTTCAAATATAATTTTCTCAGATAAATACAATTTTCTATACATAGGATCTTGCAATATACTGTACATGTATTATTCACACAAACAATCAAGAGGTTAGTCTGATAAATATTACATTTGTGATTGAGTCTATATTTGAACAATCACTTCCCTGTGATATGTTACATTAATTATCATTGTAAGTTCTAGAATGATCGTATAGGTCATGGGTTAATACGATTAGCTGATAACTGCTTCTGTTATCAGACGGCATTTGAAAAAACACAACAACAGCTATTCGCGTATGTGTTACAAGTGTCATTTAGAACAGCATTCATCATTAGCGTAGGACTGGGGTGCGGTATTACAGTTGCGCAAAATGTCATATAAATTGACTCAGAGTCGTTATGCAAATGAGAATTGGCAAGATGTAATGAGAATGGGTGGTTTGTTTTGATAGAGAACCTAATAATGCAAGTGATAATAATATAAATATAAATAATGTGAATATGTTTTCTAATAGCAGTGGGATAATAGCTTGGCATGCTTCACACAGAGTTTCTCCATCACACTAATATTCATCAAATACACAAAGTAATTAATTTTCAGCCCAGTTAAACATGTCCATCATTTTCTAGAACTGCTCTATTAATCTTATTATGGGGATACAGTTTTCAAAATATCTCAGCGCTTTTAACACTTTGTCTGAAGTAAATTCTTGTGAATTCTTTGCACGATGTCTCCCACCAATTATTATTCTGCAATGCTGAGATTTAAAGGTAGCGTTATCTATAGACCAATCAAAGAATGCAAAATCTCTTGCCCACAAATGCAATACACATACAATTCTACCTCACTGTTGCACACGACAAGCACTAGCCTCCATTTGGACATTAGGGCTCACAGACAGATCGATTGTGTCGGCCCACTGTGGTCTTATAATGCGCAGCGTAAAACTGCCCAATTGAAATAAATGAAGTGCTGTTCGCATCATGAATGGCTCATATGGTGAAGTAATGTTTGCTGCTGCTGCCAATTGCAACAGTTTAACCCTCCTATTATCTTTAGGGTCAATTTGACCCCTTTCAATGTTTGACGTCCCTGAGGAAATGATTGGCATAATTTGTTTAGCTTCATATTTAATGACTTCTCCTGATATAAAAGAGACAACTGGTTAAACTTCAAATTGACATGATAATATGTTTTCAATGTTCTGCACACGTTGTACACATCAATGTTCTTTGAGGTCAATTTGACCCCAGGCTGTTTTAGCTGTATATAACACACATGAGAAATTAAGAATTTAGAGAGATGTTTTCTGCTAGGTGGGGCTAATATTTGAGTCTGTCAAAACCTATTTTAGTATCTTAAAAATTCTATCCTATGATTTAGGGCCCCAACCTTACATTAACATCCATTTACTGAGACGACCAGTACTTATAGGTTAAACCACACCAGGGAGGAAAACAAATAATTCCTGCAAAAACTTGAACTTCATACAGTGTGGCCTGTAGGGGAGTGATGCTTATTTGAATGGCAGACTTATGTAGTAAACAAATGGACAAAGTCTATCTAACAAATCATCTTGGTCAACAATTTGACCGATCTATTTATTACAGTGATTTTCTGAAGGCTTTAATTACTGGGGTCAAATTGACCCTCAACAATGTTAGCACATGTGGAGATAACAGGAGGGTTAAATGTAAGCGTATTAATTCCTCATGCAGATTTGGAAATGTGTAGCTTGAAAGTTATTTGTCTACAAAGGTTTCTAAAGGTTTCCTTGGGTTTGCGGTTTGTTTATAATAGACAGTGTGACCTGAGCATGATAGACAACAACACACAACTGGTGAAATGGCATGTGTCAAAAAATAACGCATACAATACAATCATATTCAGTACAATGTGTCACAAATACAATACAATCCGATCCATATGTTCAGTGTTGACCTGTTGAACTGTAACCTAATTGTTTGCTTTGCTTTGGGCTGAAGAGCAAGAAGTGTAAATGAAAGTATAAGAAACATCAAGGTGAACCTGAAAGGAGGTGTTCCCTGAAGCTTCAGTGTTTGGGCACAATATGGTCAGGGACAGCCTTTCCTAGGCTCTACTGGAGAACACCTAACTATGATAAATGCCCCTTTTAAATCACAGTCTGTTTTTATGCCAGGGCACACAGTAAAGTTAAGGTATTTTATAGAGGCTGGCATTGGCTCTTGTATTTTTGTTATCTATTGTTTTTTGGGGGAGTGGGGGGTTTGGGGGATTTATAAAGCAAGCTCTGCTGTGTGGATGTTCGTGTGGCACTGTGCTGAGGTTGGGCCAAAACAGGTTCTTGCTTGATAGCAGTTCTACTTTAACACCTGAGAACCCGGTCATGTCGTAAACTATCCTTTACATTTTTACCGAATGTATAAGCAATTACAATGTGAGCACCACATTTACGTTATAAATCCGTCACAGTGTTTTTAGCAACCCCCCAGAAATAAAAAACATGTTCTTCATAGTTTTTGGGTTCTTTGTATTGATGAAGGTGCTGTCTCACTTTAGTTTGCAACGACTTGTGTTTGTTTGTCAGTTATTGATGACGTTCTTGGGAAGGCTCAGCTGGCACTTTGCTCATCATACTGGAGAACACATCCCGTGGGGCCCTAATAGACCAAACGGGCCAGATTTTCACTGAGGTTACAGTGCACTAATCACTCAGCTCCAGATGGTCTTACTGGGTAAATGACCAATGAAACTCTGACATCACCACCCTCAGGAAATCACCCATGGACAATCAAATGAGCCCCGCGCAGAGGAGCTGGTCGTCTGAAAGGGGGATAAAGTGTCTATAAGGCCCACTTAGGACAATGTGAGCTCACGACTGAGACCTATAGGCTGCGTGATTGTCCGGGGTGAAACCCTCACCACAGACCAACCGTAGACCACAGGGGCATCGCGGAGATCCCTTTACTAGAATCTGCTGATGTTGCAGAATGTCTAGCGTTTTTAGAAGGGATGGGAAGGGAAAAGTAAAAACAGGGAGGCTGTTCTTTTATATCAACATATTAATCTCCGTCTATAAAAAGTGGCTTTCTTTGTCGGTAGTTGGGAGCTCCTGCCCTGACCTACATCAAATGATCAAGGAGAAGGGGATTTGTGAGCCATGTTTCACATTACACACCATGTGCTTATACTGCCTTTAGGCTACATAGCCACTTAAATGGAGCATAAGAAGCATCAGAACAATGGCCTCTGAAGGTTAGACTGCCGCCTTTCGATACAGAGAACATAATTTGTGTTGGCAAATATGTATAATTTATATAAAGCAATTAAGCATATGCTAATTTGATTTAAGCCGTTGTTTACGATATGCTGCTCGATTGTCTACATTACCTCTGGTGCAGCTGTTTGAGAAAATCTTGCTATAATAAAAAAGGAAGTGTAATTTGAAGATCCCTATCTTAGCCACAAGGGCCCAGTCAAGAGACATGTACTCTAGTGGCGTTGTAAAGTATCTACATTTGTATTTTTTTGGGGGGGGTGGGGGGAAGGGGGGACCTTCCGTTCTATCCAATACTGTGAGAGCAGCAGTGTGGATTGTGCAATCCTAGAGACACTGATGCAATGGTTTTTCAACTGTAACCAAATCATCTGTGTGCTTTTTTAATTGCAGCCAACCCCCCTCTCTCCTCTCTCTCTCTCCCCCTCTCTCTGTGCCTGCCACTCTCCGGTGGTACATGACTAACATTGTGAACAGATGGCCCCTAACCTACATGGATAAAAATACTATTTAATTTCTCTTCTGTCTTTCAATTCATGTAATGTATCCACTTTAATCAGAAGAGTGTTCTGTCATGAGCAAACAATTTGCAGTGCTGACCGATATACTGTGCAATGCGCAATACCAAAATATGTTCATTCCAAATATTGGCTAATTGATTACATTTCGCTATGTTTATTTTTAATCCACATATTGTGAATTTTTGGAAAACCCATGTGATTCCATATATAGGCAATGCCTATCTTTGGACAAAATGAAAGAGGGTTATCATGGACTGTGAGATCCAGCAAGTTTGGTGTTATTATTATGTAGTCATTGTCTCTGACAGAAGACAGTAGATTAAAGTTGGTAAATAAGCATTCTTCTGAAGTTGGCATAGCAACAACCGATCCTGCGGTAAGTCTCTTGGCACCCTTCTCTGAGGTGGAACATTCCCTCAACATCTCACATCTCTCTCTCTCTCTCGCTCCCTCTCTCTCTCTGGCTCTATTTCTGTGGTTTCATCGTGTTCTACATAAACTCACGCTCATCCTACAGCCCTGTGGACAGCATCTCTCTTTACGGCGATAAACTTCTCTGTCTGCCTTGCTTCCACCATCCCTCCATACACACTGCTCTTGGTGGGTCCGCTAAGTAGGAATACCTTGCTATCTGCGGGTGTCGGTTTTGATTGTCGGGGAGGGGGGACGGTCTCACTCTGCGGCTGCCAATGTGGTGTTTTTTTTGCTGCTGCTCGGTTGCTAGTCTCTGGAAAGCCTCATGTTCCCTTACAGCACATCTCTCGCCTCAGGAGGTCACCGTCTGAAAATACAACACCTCCTCCGCACCGTCACCTCTCCTGGCCTCTCCGAAACGGCGTTCTCAATCAAACCGCCCTCTCTCTTTGTTCTCTCTTTTCTTAACCATTTTTACATTACCCACGCAATGTTTCAATTGAAGACACACAAATCGAACCATCCATTTCAAATGTCTTTTTCTTCCATCATAGACTGTGGTGTCCTCAGCGAGTCTAACTTGTGGGTTTGTTGGGATGTGAAACGTTTTGTCAGAATCAGCCTTTAGTTTTGAAAGGCATTTTCCCCTTATTTTGACAACAACCAACTTACAAACCTGCGAGGGTCACTACTTAGTATGGTTCAAACAAGGTGCAATATCATGGTTAGGATACGATGTTGCCGTGAGGATACGGTGTTGCGGTATCTATTGTTCCGTAATCCCAAGTGAGTACTTTAGAATGCAATATTTTAAAATGCGTTTGTGAGAACTTTTCCTTTTTGGACGATTTGTCGAATTGAGCCCACAACATCCCAGGAAAGGATCAATGGTGAGTATTGACATCTCAGAGCCACCTCTATCTTCATCTTTGTATACAGTCTTATAGGGGACTTCATTGAGATAGCCCTGTATGAAAACAAACCTTTATACCTGAAAATAACGCTTTTCCTTACTCTATACCTACAGGCTTGGCAATTATTGCTCCACCATAAAGCTCACCTGTATACCATTGTCCTGAGATGACAATTTCAATGTGAAATTCACTTTCTTAATACTTTCATTTCACTATCTGAATACTTACTTTTCAGCCAGAGTTACAGGCCACTACTTTTTGCTACATCTGACTCAGCTTTTGTGGAACACTAGCTGGCCACAGATCCTTCTGCAGTCTGGTTGAAGATTTGTATTGATTTTATTGTACATCCGACTTCCACAAGTCACATTTTGCTGTTCTGCCTCAGATGCTAATTTGCTACTCTTTCTTTTTTTCCTTTTTTTGTTTGCCTCGTCTAGCAAAAGTCGAATTAGAAAGCACATGAAAAAACTGACGGACGGATAAGATTGAAATGTTTCACTTTAGTTTCAACACTCGCTGTGTGTCATCTCGCCCTCAAGTATCATAATGGGGAGATATACCCAGATGTGAGCCTGCTGTCTTAGGCTCGGTCCACTGGGCACTGGAAGACGTTGTGGCGGTTTGAGAGCCATCAACCTTATGATACAACCCCCCTCCAACCCCGTTCACCCCCACCCAGGGGCCCTCTCTCCTGACAGAGTTAAAGGTGAGACCAACATCGCTGTAATTGTCTCCTATTTTCTTCGGTTGGATTTCAGTACATTAATTATGAAAGTTGTCGCTGAAACAACAACAGCTTAATTAGTTCAAGAGGGAAGGATAAGGAAGTGTTTTTTTTTTTTACCTGTCCCTTGTCTTACTGAAATGTAATCACAACTGTGAGACTGTGAGTCACAGTCGCACATCCTTCCGGACGGATTGTTTGGAATTATGCAAATAAATGAATCGTCGACAAGTCAAGATGAAATGTTGCTGCTTATTTAGTTTCTTCTTATTTATTTTTTTTAAAGCTTTTTGTATCGATTTATTTTCACATAAAACAAACCTAAATATATGTGCTTTGTGCAGCTCTGTGGGAGGGAGGGATGCCTCAGGGTTAGGGATAGCTAAGCAAAATGCCTTTGTTATAGCAAGGGATGGCTCTGAACTCAGCGGGACTAATTGGGGGTGACCTCCTGTTGTCACATTTAGCATCCCAAGTCTCACCATGTGCATCCACAGAGTGTACATAGCCAAGAAGGTGATTACAGGGACAGGTCAACTCACGGTGTGTTTATAAAATCAATGATGCTTTTCAGACAGATATGTCTGTTTATGACACCCCCTGTCAACGAAGCCTCAAACAAAAATGTGCTCTTTCCGTTCGCCATGCAGACACCTCATGTAAAGCGCAAGGGGTGTAGGTATCCTGAAATTGAGGTTAAATTATAGTTGACAATGACCTTTAAGCCAATCAGACAGGCCTAGCACTCAAGGGGTAAACATCATTGTCATTCTAGCCCAGACAATGCCGCTGTAAATCTAAGAAAAGGCCAGTGAAGCACATGAAGCGACGGCACGAGCCCACCAGTGCATTTAAATGTTAATTATTCGTCTCTCCTTCCCTCATAAATTTTAACGGTAAGCCTTTGTGATTAAAACAAAATATCTCCACAAGACTATCCTTTGGGAGCTGGCATCCTTTAAGCCCTATAAAGAATTGAGAATAATGATGGCACTCTAATAAAAATTGTCCCTAGAGGATCCTGCCTATTTTTCATCCTCCACTGCCATGTTAGGATTAGTGGATGCGTTTAGGTGAGGTCCATTTGTGTGTTGGGAGAAAGACCAATGTTCACTAAGCTCATAAAAACACAACAGTACAGCCATAAAATTATGGGCCGCCTAATTACCTAATGATCAAGGCATTGTACGCTACGGGCTTCATCAAACTGGAGTGTGCAGACAGCAATTTTCCCCTGAATATGTTCAGAGATTGGCTAATTTGAGGGTCATTTGAAGACAACACAAGTTACCCTCGCTACACGGCCAATTTCCCTGCACCAAGACAAATGAACTAGTCTCAGACCGTCTGATATGGTCGTCAGACAAAGCAAGTGGCTAAACTAGGAGATAACAAAACATTTTGCCGTTCATAACATCACAGAAAATGCACAGTGGCACAAGGCATAGAAACAGCTTTTTAAGAGTACAGAAAATGCACACAGATTGTTGTATCAGTCTGACCATTGGCTGGCCACCACTAGATGTCACAGTGTTAACACCCAGTAAAGCAGCCAAAGAAAAAAGAAGAAGCAAAAAATGTGTCCCACCATTAAAGGCTGAATCATCAGTGGCATTATCAAATGGAAATGAAGATAAAGGTTTCTGTGTCTTGTCTTCACGGTATGCCCCCCCTTTCTTTCTACCCTTCCTGTCTTTTGTGATGTGACAGGGGGATTTCTTAAATGCTCGAGCTAGCAGGAGCCATGGTTGCTTGACCTTTTTGAAAATATGGGGCGGCAAGTGTTTGCCTCACTGGGATCTGAATGTCATCAAACAGTAGCTGCAAGGTTGCAAGAAAGTAATAGCAGTCTGCCAGAGGTGAGAAAAAGCAGGAGCGATATGGTGTTGTTCAGTAATCAACACGTTCTATGGGTCTAGTGCCTTTTAAATGAGTATTTTAACATTATCAAGATGAGGAAATATGGGTATGTGCTGTACGCATAATTATATTACAGAAACGTCCTGGCATACAAATCCAAAGAATATTGATGTTTGTATTTGACAGTGGGTTTGAAAGAGAAAAGATACTGATCTCAGCAAACACTCTTCTTGAGTGATTTGCAACAATTCTAATCATCTACGGTTTCATGTGGTTTATGAAAGAGTGCTTCTGTTGCTTGGATTTGATGAGGGGCGGGGGTTGGGGGGGGGGGGGGCGGTTTTGATATTAAAGAGATAAGGGTGGCTAAATAACCCTTGGTATAATTCCAGCTGGACATTATAGCAAAATAAAAGAAATGGGGTGCAATTACCAAGCTTTTATTTTACCCGCCTGTTCGTGGT
>JAVQJS010032483.1:0-22919 GCA_036024795.1 Galaxias rostratus
TCTCCTCGTTGGCCACCCCTCATCCCTTCTTCCCCTTCTCCTCCTCTCCTCTAGAGTTGGCACGGGAGCTACAGTTTGGGGTCGATGACATCAACAGGATCCGAGTGGAGAACCCAAACTCTCTGCTGGACCAGAGTTCGGCGCTGCTCAGCCTCTGGGTGGCCCGGGAGGGAAAGAGAGCCAAGAGTCAGTGTTATCAGCTTAGCTCCGACTCCCTAAAGCCAGCAGCACGATGTTACTAAATAGCTTGTTCTTTGTATTGTGTTGCACATTCAGATTCATATTTTAGTTATTTAGCAGAAGCTTTTGTCCAAAGTGATTTACGATGAGATTACAAGGATTTTTTTTAATTAGGGTTAAGTGCCTTGCTCAACGGCACACTAGTGGGTAAGTTGCCCGAGTGGGATTTGAACTTGTGACTTTTTGGTCACCAGGGAGCAGTCCCACTTACTAGGCCCCTATTATCTTTTTTACACCTCCATGGAATCATTTTAACAAAGCTCCTGTTGGAAAGAAAAGTAGAGGAGTGTGAGCAGTCTGTTGTCTGTTTCAGTGGGGAGTGAGGTGTGCGTTGTTCTCTGTTTTAGTGGGGAGTGCGGTGTGTGTTGTTCTCTGTTTCATTGGAGAGTGAGATGTGTGATGTTCTATGTTTCAGAGGAGAGTGAGGTGTGTGTTGTTCTCTGTTTCAGAGGAGAGTGAGATGTGTGTTGTTCTCTGTTTCAGTGGAGAGTGAGGTGTGATGTTCTCTGTTTCAGTGGAGAGTCTCTACGGAGCTCTGAGGAACATCGAGCGCTCTGACATCATCAGCTCCCTGGGGGTCGGGGCAATGCCCTCTGAAGAGGGAGTCTGCCTGTTGTCTGAGCCACACACCTCTCGCCTCTCCCCTGGCGTCATCAATGGTAAGACACACACACACACACACACACACACACACACACACACACACACACACACACACACACACACACACACACACACACACACACACACAGATTTATGTTGGCCGGTCCTGATCAGGATAGATGGCACACAGATCATCTAGCTAACCATTTGGTCGATTTTTGAATTAATATTTCTCTCTTGTGATGTTTATTATGTCACATTTTCCCTCCACAGCTTTGGAATGAGCTTTGGTCACTCTAGCCAAAAGCAGGTGCTTACTAAACTAGCCAATGGCAGGTGTTAACCAAACGAGCCAACATCAGGTGTTAACCAAACTACCAAATAGCACGTATTTACCAATCTAGTAAATGGTACATCTATGCATCACTGGCAGTAAGTTCTAATTTGAAGAACTCCAGTAGTTTGGTAACGTTTATTGTTCATAATTCGATAAACGTCGTCTGTAAATATGATTTGTATCATAAACACTTCCATTAACACCTCTTACATCAAACTCTTTCAAAAAAACATTCTATATCATACACTTCTGTAAACACCGTCAATGTCACACACTTCTAAGTACCTAATATGTCAGACTTCTTCTGTAAACACTTCAATCACAGACTTCTAAAATTCTACATCCACATTTCTTCTATACACCTTCTATATCACACTATTCTATACACAGCTTCTACAAACACCTTATATATCAAACTCTTCTATAAAAAACATCTATATCACACTCTTCTGTAAACACCTCCATCACACTATTCTATACACACCTTCTATTTAGACACTTCTATAAAAAAACATGTATTTCGAACTCCTCTATAAACACCTACATTTTCAAGCTTGTTTGTCATACGCAACTGACACACGACAAATAAGGAAAGTTCTTAACAATACAAATAAGGTAATTCATGAAATGTACATGAAGTGACAGTGTCATTATATTCCATAGTGAAGAGCATGCCAGAATATAGAATAGCAAAGTACAAAATAGAAGTGTGAGGGCAGTAAGGGCAGTTCTTAACAAAATAAAAAGGTAATTTCACATTTAAATGAGCAGTATTTGCAAAAAGGGACAATGCATTGCACCAGTGGAAGAGGCATGTCTGGTGGTAACATGATAGAGTTCACGGTTCAATGTTAGGAGCTAAATGAGTTCAGCAGCCTAATGAATTGGGGGCAGTAACTGCTTTTGGAGTGTAGTGGTACGTGTAGCCATGCATGTACCTCCTACCAGATGGTAGCAGAGAGGAAAGGCTGCGTGCTAGGTGGCTGTGGTCTTAGATGATGCTGTGAGCCTCTAGGGATAGCCTTTTTAAGATGGTGATACCCCTATATCACAGTATTCTATACACATCTTTTCACAGTCTTTTATAAAAAAAAAACATCTTTATCACACACTTATCAACACCTTTGATAAAACACTTCTATAAATGCCTGTATCATACTGTTATATAAATATCTTCTATAACACACACTTCTTTTATAAACAACAGTATTGGTAGAAGGAGCTCATACCACATGCACAGGGGATAACTAATAAAGTTAGACCTGGAAATGTACTGAATTGAATGGATTTGCTTTCCATGTGATTGGTCTAGACGTCCTGTCACTCAAAGCGGCTTCCTGTAATGATTAAGGCTTCGCACTGATTCATGCTGGTCATCGTGTGTGTTGTTCTAGTGTGAGAGTGTGGCTATCTACCTTACATCTTGGTACATCTGAAATATGGAATTTACTTTATTCAAGAGGCATCCTTAGCAGTTCCTCTCCCTCCCTCTCGCTCTCTCCCTTCCTCTCTCTGTCTCACTTTCTCTCACCCTCTATTTCTCTATAACATGTCATATGTTCCTCCCAACTTCCTCTTCCTCACAGTTCCACCTCTATGACCTCTGACATCATGTTGACCTCATGCTGACCTTGGGGCCTCCTCTCCTCCCGTTAGGTGGAATGGAGGGGGACCTCCTCCTCTCCTCCTCTCCTCTAATGTGTGCATGTCTGCACGCGGCCTGTCTCACTGGATCTGTCCGTCTGGACGCTGCCTGTCTCGCTGCAGCGGTCTATCTGTCTGCATGTTGCCTGTCTCACAGGAGCTGTCTGTCTGCCTGCAACCGGTCTCGCTATAGCGGTCTGTCTGCATGCTGCCTGCATTGTTGTCTTAGAGCGTGACTTCTATTGGTGCACGCTGCATTATCAGGGGTCTATACCAAATGTTGTTTTTGTGGATTCAGACATTTGCATGGACTGATGTCTTCAGTGTCACTTCCCTTACTGTGTGTTACACTCTATTCGCACCTCAATTTGATAGGGCCTGAAAAGTCTTTGTCAAAGGTGTCGTTATATTTGAGAATATCCAATAGGAAGTTGTCGTGTCGACTGTGTGGCACGTAACGTTTCGCTAGCTATTTATCTGTGACCCAGAGACGTCACAACATTATCATGATCTCTTTGATTATTATGATTATGATCTCCTCTGTGGATGTGTGTTTGTGTGTTTTGGTCTGTGTGTTAGGTGTTAGGGTGTAGTGTGTGTGTGTGTATCTGTGTGTTAGGATTAGAGTGTTGTGTCTGTGTTGTCCTCTGTGTGTTAGAGCTTGGGTTTTCTTGTAGTGGTGTTGTGTGTGTGTATATGTGTTGTCGGATGTCCTGGCTATTTGTCGGTGGGTGAGCGTTTTTCTGGACATGTAGTATGTGTTTTTGCTCACCCTGTGTCGTGTTTGTGTGTGTGTGTGTGTGTGTGTGTTTGAGGTTATTAGGAGCGAGGCAGAGGAAAGGCTAATCCATAGACTCCATATTCATCCAAATCATCCCATTCCTTCCTCCATCCTTCCTCTAAACGCCCCCTCCTCATTCTCCTCCTCCTCCCTGACACTCTCTCCGCAACCACACTGTATGAAAGAGAATGAACCACTTCAATCTGCTGAACTACGGTGGTGTTATCAGTGGTGTGTTCCTGAAATGAGTTCCCCGCCGTAGCGTGGTAACCTACCTCCCCCAGTGCCACGCACAATGGTGCTGGTGGAGGTGGTAACTGTGAGGAGTACCTACCGCAATCACACAAGCCCTTCAGATTCTCACTGTAGTGGTCAGGTGTAGTGCTTTAAACTTCTTTCAGTGTTTGACACTAAGATAATCACACATTCATTTCAGTGGTCAGACTTGAAGATTACACACTTATTTCAGGGGTCACACTATAAACTTACACACTCATTTTAGTGTTTAGACTTTAAGATTATACACTTATTTCAGTGGTGGTGCTTTAAGCTAATACTTATTTCAGTGTTAAGACAATAGACTGAAATGAAAACTGAAACGAGTGTGCAACCTTAAAGTTGCACACTAGTCTAGATGGTGCCTTAAGGTTAAACACTAATTCCAGAGACCGTGTACTTACATACTCACTTAATATGGGCCGATATGGTCGTAATCACACACTGCATCAAGGCCCTCAGGAATAAACATCTACCAACATTAGAGGTTGGGTTTCGTTAGCCATAACATCAAATAATGGCGTCAAAAGCATGGGTGTATCAAGAGCACCATTGTTAGGTTTTTCATCATGTAGGATTCGGGATCTACAGTCTCCTGTGAGTGCTTGGCTCATAAGAAATATGGACAGTGTTTTCTTTACCTTGGTTGAGTTAAAATGAGCATCAGGTGCCCAAAATGTGAAAAATAAATCTAAGATCACTTTTTACTGAGCCTGGTGTGGGTGTGTTAGTTTCTGCTTGTGCACCTATGTCTTTGTACTGAGGTGGAAGTGGGAGGTGCATGTTTCCCTCTGTGTATGAATGCAGCTGTAACTTGCACCTTTGACCCCAAAACAGAAGCTTTAGCCTGCGTCACATTTACCATGGGTTGGGACGATACTCTGAATTTGATCAGCGTTGGGTCACGCAATGCAAAACCATCATACTATTGTTTTGTAACATCATGTAAATCTTCTTATTGAACTTAGGTCAAACCCGGTTAGATCTCAGAGCCTTTGGTGGCCTTACTGGCGGAATTGGACAATCCTGGTAAACGAGTTTCCCATTGAAGTGGTCCTAGGAAACTGCTCTGTAGCCGTGGCGATTAGATGCCAACTTGAGATCGTGCCAACCCCATTTTCTCCCTCTTATAAGCGCACTGTCCCAACTTTGACACCCCCACTGGGGCCAGACTTACACACTCACCATCTCAACCCCCCCCTCCCCCATACAACACTGGCGTCCATCACGTATGCTTCTTCATTTGGTAAACCCTTGATACATTTTGACTTGGGCTCCATTTCCTCAGCTAAAATGTATCGCCATCACTGGCAGAAAGGTGAAGGAAACTAGGAAAGGAAGATGTTTGCATTACTCCCAGGTCCCAAGGACAAAGCCCCAAAATGGCAGCCGTCCTTGGCGGCCCTGAGAGTAAAGCCTAAGCATAGCCAGCTCGTTCCCTTTCCTCCTAGTCCCACTGTCCCCTGTCCCCCTGTCTTCCTAGGGTACGGCCGCGTCCAGGAGGAGCTTCTGTCCCCGGCCTCCCTGCAGTACAGCCTGCCCTCCCCTCTGGGCACCGAGCCCTACTGGCAGGAGGTCTCCGGTCTGGAGTGCGCCCCAATGGCCACCACCGAGGAGGACTGCCTGCTGCAGGTGTGGCCCCTGGGGCTCAGCCCTTCGCTGGTGACGGTGGAGGACTCCTCCCTGGACGGAGGCAGCAGCCGGGCCGATGACTCCGAGGGGGCCACCCTGTCGCTGCCCTGCAGCCTGGGACGCCCCAGCAGTGGGGCCAGCGGTGCTAGCGGCTCCGTCATGGAGCTGGAGGAAGAGGAGGAGGAGGACGAGGAGGAGGACGAAGGAGGAGGGGGGGCTCGGGGCTCGGAGGAGGTGGTGGGCGGGGCTCGGAGGGGGGGCGTGGCTGTGCTGGCGGAAAGGGACAAGGTGAGGGCCAGTGGGGCCGTGCCAAAGGTCAACCTGAACCACCAGCAGGTCCAGAGGTCAGAGGGGAGGAGTGCCGGAGGAGGAGGTGGAGGAGGAGGTTCAGAGGAAGGCCTTTGTGTGCTTGCAGGGGGGCAGCAGGTGTACGCCCAGCTGTGTGAGATGTCGGGTCTAAGCCGCTCAATGGATCACAACAGAGACAGCAGGTCAGACTTCCTGTTTTTGCTTTTCTTATTTCCTGTCACTGGCTTCTTTCTCTTCCTGTTTAGCTTTTCCCATTTCCTGTTTGTGTTCCTCTGTCTTCCTCTTCTACTCCTTTCTCTTCCTGTTCCTGCTCCTCTCATTTCCCGTCTCTGCTCCTCTCCGTTCCTGTCTCCTCAGGGGGGTGGGAAGCGGAGCATTCCAGCCCTACATCTCGGAGAAGGATTCCCTGAGAGGCTGGCCAGGATTCTCAGAGCCGGACAGGGACAAGATGGCACAGCACCAACACCAGGTGTGTGGATTTAGGTCACTCTCACCTACGGCAGGTGTGTGGATTTAGGTCACTCTCACCTGAGACAGGTGTGTGGATTTAGGTCACTTTCACCTGAGGCGGGTGTGTGAGTTAAATACAGTCAACCCTGAGGTAGGTGTGTGATTTAGGGCCAATCTCTTGTGTGGGTTAGCGTCGATATAGGAGTGTGGGTTAACAAACTCCATCACTCAACTCACTACTCACAACATCTTGAACGTGTGTTATTCATTAACCTGTGTGTCTATGATTGTATCTTGTGTTTGGTTTGAGACAGAGGGAGGAGCAGCACGACGGTCCCGCAGAGCGCGAGGAGCAGTATCCCGGAGAGGACCACGGACACGCCGTGCCCAGGAAGGTCAGGGAAAGTCTCACTTGCTGTCTCTGCTCCTGTCACTTGCTGTTCTGCTCTGGTCCTTTTCAGACATCACAGCATCCCAGCCAAGGCAAGGCAGTATGGATGCAGAGGCTGTGTGGATTGTATTCATATCCCCCCTCTCCCTCTGTCTCCCTGCTTCCCTCTCTCCCTCCCCTCATTCCTCCCTCCCTCCTCTACTTCACTTTCTCGCTCTTTCCCCCTCTCCCCTCCCTTGTCTCATTCCCTCCCTCTCTCTCTTGCTCATTCCCCTTCTCCCCCTTCCTCCTTTCCTTCCCTCTGGACCCCTCCCTCCTCTCTCGTTCCCTTCCCATCACTTTCTCTCTCTCTTCCCCACTCCTTCCTCCTCTTATTCTCTTGCTCCTTCCCCCTCTCACACTCCCTCTTATCCTTCGTTCCCTCTCTCCTTGGCTCTTTCCACCTCTCCCCCACCCTCCTTCTTTCCCTCCCTCTCTCCCTCCCTGCTCTAGGTGGGGGTGGAGGTGAGGAAAGGGACTCAGTCAGCGAAGCACACCAGTCTTCGGAGAGTAAAGCACTGAAACACACAAACCCAGTCCTCAAGGTACAATTCACACTTGCATGCGCACACATGCACACACGTACACACACACACACACACACACACACACAGATACACTTTCTCACTCCTCAAGGTACAGAACACACCCGCACACCAAGCTTCAAACCGGTTCAACAAACAAAAACGTATTTCTCTGTTTCCCATCAGACACAAGACTTGCTTGTTATTCCTACTGAACTTTTTTTAATATAAATCACGTCTTATTGGTTTTTTTTTTAGGACAGGACATCCACTGCCAAACCATCGTCCACTAAAACACAACATGAGGCCTGGGAGGCAGAAGGAGGAGGCAAGGACTAAGTGGCTCAAACACAAACACAGACGTCATGCTGGACCATGGAGAGAGGAGAGGAAAAAGACACATGGAGGAAAAAAAAAACTTGTAGTTTTGTAAAGTTTTTAAAGAATATTTCAACTTAGAGTAAGGCATGAATTTTTTACGAAAAATGTGAGAAAAAAACGAAGAAGAAAGAAAAAGCAACAAAAAAGTGCTTCCTGTCAACGTTAATTGCATGATAACTGCTGGTGCATGACCTTTTGACTTTTGACTTTTTGACCTTTGAACTGTCATAATCTACAAATAGAAGGCTCCCGAGACTGGGCAGGGGGAGGAGTCTGCAACACTTTGATTTCCCTTCTACGGCTGAACCTCCAAACGCTCCAGCCAATCAGAAGCTACTTCCTATTATTCTATGTGATATATGCACTTCCAGGCTATGTGGACATGTTTCAGTGTGCGTGTATGTGTGTATTTGTATGTGTGTGCGTGTGGGTGTGCGTGTATGGGTGTAATCTTTACCGCATGTGTTCTCGCTTTTGGCTTTGCTCCTGAGCACGTCTCCTGGTTGGTCAGTGCCCCTGTGATGTCATGGCGTGCTCAGCGTGGGAATGACAAATCCACTGTGCTTCCTCTGATACCGAGCGTTCCGTCTGCTTGTGAGCGTTCCGTCCGCTTGTGAGCGTCCCGTCCGCGTGTGCCGTGTGTTCCTTTGCGAACGTGCTCCTGCCGCTTGTGTTTGCTTCTCAGCTGCTGTCCACATCAGTTTTACGCTTTGTTTAGCTTCGATCGCAACCCAATATCTTCCCCTTGTGTTTTCGGCCCGGGGGAATATTCTGGTGGTCAATTAGCAAAGCGTGACACCCTGGGGGAATCTGCTGTTCTGTTCCCCAGTGCTGCAGAGGGTTACCGGGACAACCTCTGCTTCGGACAATACAACCGGGGTCGCACACCTCATATTGACCTCCGACCCAAACAGTATGCAGAGTATCACTCCTCTCTATTGCCATCTGTAGCATCAACATTATCTATCTATCTATCTATCTATCTATCTATCTATCTATCTATCTATCTATCTCTCTTCATCCACCCATCTATCTATCTCTCTTCATCCACCCCTCTCCTTGTCTCTCTCTTTCTCTCCAGCTGACTAGCTGTTAGCTGTATTACCTTGTTACATCCTTTGACGGTTGGATCCAGTATTGCTCACTTTAAATGAACCGGGGGGTTGTGCTTAGAGGACTATGTGTAGTTATGTTTTTATGGCGGAAGAAGGCATTGTACTATCAATCAAAGTTTCCAGTTGCACCAAGTAGCTTATGTACCACGAATGAGCAATTAAAGTAGCTTATGTACCCAAAAGCTGACCGTGCTAGCAAGGTAGCTTATGAACGCTCAGGCTGAATTTGCTAGCAAGGCAGCTTGTATAACAATCTGCTTTATGATCAAGTGTAGTAACTTATGTACCCCAAGGCTGAATGAGCTAGTAAGGTAGCTTGTGTACCTTAAGTCTGAATGAGCAAGTCAAGTAGCTTAAGTACTTCTCAGCTGGATGAGCAAGTCAAGTAGCTTATGTACCCCAAAGCTTAGCGTGCTAGTAAGGTAGCTTATGAACGCTCAAGCTGAACGAGCTAGCGAGGCAGCTTATATAACACTCTGCTGTATGATCAAGTGTAGTAACCTATGTACCCCTAAGGCTGAATGAGCGAGTGAAGTGAAGTAGCAGTGCGTGCAGTGTAGACAGAGGGACAGCACTGTGAGTTTCATATCGACACTGACCCCTGTGCCGTGAACTGTGAAGACACACATACTAACCCGCAGACACACATACTAACCCACAAACACACACTAACCCTCAGACACACACTTATCAACGGACGCAAACTAATTCACAGACACACAAACTAAAGCACAGACACACAAGCTAAAAGCACAGACACACTAGCACTCCCAACACTAATACACTCTGGAGTCTTCCGCAGCAATAATATTTGAAGAAGTGAGGAGATAGCTTTAGGTGGCTATTAAGAGTCTAGTCGAATGGCATTGGCATGATGCATTACAATTAAACACCTCATACAGGGACAGTGTAAGGAAAGGATCTCCCCAGTACATTTCAAATTGGCATTGACATTCATGTAAATACGTACATATACTGTGTATCCAATATGTCACACTGCCACCCAGTGGTATGGAGTGGTAATGGGGATGAGAACGAGCACAGAAACAGAGGGTTTGGAGGTTCAACACTTAACGTAGCAGAAAATAAACCAGCATATGCTAACTTCATGCGTAAAATGTGAATATTGAATTGATGAATTAATCGTATAATGGTAGCATCAAATGTTTAATGGAAACCCCACCAGATCAATGTACTATAATGAGCACTGTGTCGTTTTTTTTCCTGTAGCTTAAAAGGGGAAACCTTGGGTGGAACACACATTCTCTGCCCCTCAGTGCACACTGGGCACAGCACCTGTTTTTCACTCCCACTGCACTAGAGACTTTAGTTCTGACAAGATCCAGATGCTTCGTTTTTGTGTTCCTTTAACGGGTCGAAACTTCCACCTTACACTTACAAGTGCTGTAGAAAACAGACTAGGTTGTGGGTTGGGGGAGGACTGTGGGGCTGTGTGTGTGTGTGGGTGGGTGTGTGTATGTGGGGTATATTTGTTCACATGGTAGTAACATGCACTTTGAGTGTACTCTTATGATGGTGATTAGCGGGGTCATTCTACCACATGAGGCCTGTCATTGACGTCCGCCATCTTGGGGGTACTGTTACCAGTTTCAGATGAAAACAGCTAAAAGAAACTAGTATCGATGTCTGCGTCTACTACCAGTCACTTATCCGCACTTGAGAGAGAAAGATATGACAAGATCAAATTGATCTGTGTCGATATGTATTTGTGCAAGAAAATATGTAGAGAATACGTTGGTAACTGTAAAATTGGCCACCCACTGTACCAACAAGTATTTTTTTGCAGCTGGTAGCTCAGATTGGGTCCTCCAACATGGTGTTGCGTCTCTGTTACCACTAGTAACAATGTATTATATGTTCGCGACAGGCCTCTGTCAACAAACTCAATGATCAACTGATAGAAAAAAAACAAAAAACAGATGAAATGTACTTTCAATGGGACCGTTAAGTAGAACTAAAGGCCTGTACCCACAGCGTCAGGATTCTCTGCAGTGTGTCCAAACCACAGGACCTGTATTTACCAACCTAACTAGAACTAGTTAACTAAAACCACTGGACCTGTACTAGCAAACTGAACTATTAGCAACTTAACCAAAACCACAGGACCTGCTCTGACCTGCTCTTACCAACCGAACTATTGGCAACTTAACTAAAACCACAGGACCTCTCTTACTAAACTAACTATTAGCTACTTAACTAAAACCACAGGACCTGTACTAGCAAACTGAACTATTAGCTACTTAACTAAAACCACAGGACCTGTACTAGCAAACTGAACTATTAGCTCCTTAACTAAAACCACAGGACCTGTACTAGCAAACTGAACTATTTGCTACTTAACTAAAACCACAGGAACTGAGCTTACTAACTGAACTATTCAGAACTTGACTAAAACCACAACACTTTTACATACAAAGTGAACTATTTTGAATGAAAATAATTAAATTAACTAAAACCACACTGCGTTAATAAACTACTAAACTATTTTTAGCCGTCGTATCATTCGCCGCAGCACACAGGTTGATGTTTCAGGTGGATCCTGGTCCGCTTTGAATGGGTCTCGGATTATTTGAACTCGTCAACAGATTGAATGGAGGATGCAACAAAGTTTTACACTGTGAAAAAGAGACTTAAGTAGACTACCACTGCATTTGTGAGTGAGTGCGTCAATGTGTGTTTTGAGAGAGACTGCATAAGGAAGGGGGCTACGGTTTTGAACGACGCCACGCCACAACGAGTGGCCATTTTGAAGCGGATGTAATCTAATTATTGTAAACATGAACTAGAGATCAACGTACTCCTTTAGAATGGAAACATGACTTGTAAACGCAATATCATATTACTCTATACTAAGGAATGCAACTGCGCACATGCACAGAAAATATGTTTTATGAAAATATGTGTATAAATATATGACAAATCTATTTACTTAGAATGCTATGCACCCTTATAGAATTGGTATTGATGTTTGTTCAGCATATTAACTAGACTATAGGCAAGTGGCCACATCATGAGGAATGTGGAGGCTTGTTTACATCCGTCCCATTGTTTTCCTTCCTGGACGACTGTCCCAGAAAGAGGGAAAACAAACGGAAATATGCACGCAAGCCTTTCATTTGGAATCATTCTGACATGAAGATATGTATAAATCATCTATTCTGTACACCAGCTCAAACCATTTACAGAAATTAATAAAGAAATATGTGACACACCTGACGTGTTATTCTTTATTTACTGTTTAGTGTTAGTGTTCTACTTTTGGCTGTTTACATGGCAAGTAAAATCAAATGTTATTAAATGGTTGTTGTTGATAACGTTTTCTTTTTTTAAGGTGGATAGCTTTCCATTTTTGTGACATTACATACCATCGTCAATTTCCCTACAGATGCTAAGTGTATTCTAGAATGGTTTTTCTTTTTATAATTGTAGCACTTTATCTGCAGAATCAAGGTATTCATAGCATGAAACGTTATACAGCTTGTTGCAAATGTACTGTGTATTTCCTGTTTAAAAAAAAAGGTTCTAAAGCCTGAGACGTGTCCGCCGTACACAGGCAGTAGAATGTAGGCTTAGTGTTGGGTTAGTTTTTGGCGTCCTCCATGTTTGAGAATTGTTTCTTTTGTTTTTTTGACGTGCTTTTGTGAAGTTTAGTGGTGTGTTTCAGAGGGGTTTTTGCAAGGATTAGTATAAAGTTTGTGTAGTTGTATAGGATCCATTGTTTCTTGCCACCCTACAGAGAGCAACTTCACACCTCAGAAACTGTGCATCACGTGACAGAACAGGTGTTTGTGTGTATTCCAGAGAGATCTGTACAGCTTTGCCTGTATCAGAGGTGGAAAGTTACAACACAGTGAATGCATAATATTGTATTCTAAGATTATATTTTAGTAAACATTTTGTGTATGTGAGTATGTGGTGCAGTGGTTAGCACTGTGGCCTCACAGCAAGAAGGTCCTGGGTTCGATCCCCACCTGAGGGCCTTTCTGTGTGGAGTTTGCATGTTCTCCCCGTGTTAGCGTGGGTTTCCTCAGGGTACTCCAGTTTACTTTCACAGTCCAAAAACGGTTTGTTGGTGACTCTAAATTGTCCATAGGTGTGTGTGAGTTGTATGTGTCTATCTATGCATTAACCCTGCGATGGACTGGCGATCTGTCCAGGGTGTACCCCACCTCTCACCCAAAGTCACTTGAGATAGGCTTCAGCCCCCCGTGACCATGCATAGGATAAGTGGTTCTGCTAATGGATGGATGCATTTTGTGTATGTCAAAATTGAGAGGCTTATTCTAGTAAAGACCGAGATATTCAAAATAGTTCAATAAGACAAATAAATAATTATTCAGTGAATTTATTCATCTAAAAATAGTATTTACAATCTATTAAAAAATTTGATCCGTTCCAGCGGTCTTTTAATATATAAATTCTTACATGAAAGTGTGCTGGTAGATTCAGAAAGTAACTGGACTAATCTGCATTGTCATTGTTAACATTGTAGATAATGACATTTTTTTGGGTGGATATACCCACAGCACCCTTTGATGGTTCTCTTGTCTATTTAGATTTCCCTTTAGTGCTTAAATTACCAGTCTCCAGTCTGTTTAAAGTTCGTCTTGACTGTCTTGAAAATTAGAACTGTCCTTCTGGAGTGTTGACTGCTTTGGGTTAGGGTTTGTTGAAAAGTGCTTTTCAGGCAGCCATTTTAGCTAAAACTTGTGTTCTTTGACAAGTCCTTTTTAGGACGGCCAACTTTGCTGTGGGACTGGCCCAGTGGCAGCCATATTTGCTGTGGGACTGGCCCAGTGGTAGCCATCTTTGCTTTGGGACTGGCTCATGGCAGCCCTCTTTGTTTTGGGCCTGGCTCAGTGGCAGCCACAGCTCTGGACCACCATCCCCTCATGGCGCCGCATCACCACCTCGCCGTTCTCGTGGTAGATCATAGAGAGAGGAGCCAGCTGTGCGGGCACGCAGGACAGGCAGGGCACTCTGTCTGTGTGGTGCAGCTTCAGCATACTCTGAGGAAACACAAGACATTGGGGTTACTATCACCGTGGGCAGGATTACAGATTACAGATAGAAGGCGGCCCCTTTCACTTTAATACGGATTACAAATATGAAGTCCACAACAGGACTTTAAGAGGAACTCTGTCTGGTTGTCTTTCTTACCTGCATGTAGGCATGATTGGTGGGGGACAGGCTCTCGTCCAGCGGTGTGGGACAGCCGCCCTCACAGCGGTATGCGTTGTACCGTTTTGGATAGACGATCCACTCACTCCAGCCGATCTTGTCAAAGTCCACCCACATGTCCACTCTCCTGCACAGGGACCCCTTCCCTTCCTCGGTGGAGGGCCCTCCGGGGGCGCGCCCCGCCACGTTAACCGGGCGATGGCTCCCCTGCTGGTGCCTCCTGGTACGCCGGGCTGCTCGCCTGCTTTTGTGCCCAGCCGGGAGCCGCTCTGGGGCGAGGTACTTTGAGTGTTCGGCCGTGCGGATCAGCGTGGGGCCCGGTCGTCCATCGGTGGGCGGGTTCTGTTTGGAGAACACCACCATGCTGACCCGCTCTGCTGTGGGGTGCTTCACGCTGTCCTGGACCCCCTGTCTCTCCTTGGGCGTCTCGTCTGGGTGGGGGACTCCTCGATGAAGCCAGTGGCGAAGCATTCCCGTAATGTTAAACACCTTCCACGAGGAGGTGGATTTCATGGAGCTGGGCTCTGCGTTCAGGCGCCCCAGAAAAGTGTGCTTCTCTGGGCATGGATGGCCAGTGCAACCGTTTCTCTTGGAGTGATAAAGATCCACAGTAGCTCGCTCGGTCAGGGTGAAGTCCGCCAGGCGGATGCGTAGCTCACAGCGCTGGATGTTGTCATTAGTGGAGATTGAGGACATATCGAAGGTGACCGACCATCTTCCACCTGATTGCTGACAACCTACGAGAGAAGAAGATCGGGTTAGTGGTATTCGATAGACACTTTATGTTTGGAGATGATAGCTTTCATTAGAATCAAGTTTAAACTACGTGCAAAAAGGACTGCATATATCATGGCTTTAATTACGGTTATCTAAAACTATGGCACCTGGTTTATGCAAAAATAAAGACTAACTGAATGTATCTATCCAAGTGTAATTGTTATCAACTATGCGTAATAAGGTATGCATGCGCCATGTGTAGATTGACAGAGATTTTTTCCAGTTAGTTATAGGCATAGTGTCAGAATACTAGTTTGAATGAGAAATCAATTATAATATCTAAATCAAATTAAATTAAATAATACGTTTAAACACAGTTCAAATAACCCCCAAAATATGCTGTAATATAATTAAAATATACTTGCTTTTAGCAACAAGGCTGAGCACGGAGTCCGAATCATGAAGTCGCGGGTTGTCCTCCGTGTCGGTCTGGATAACGCTGGAAACCCGACTCTTGACCAAGTCCCCCGCCAGCAGAGTTCGGTATAGTTGCATCATGTACAGCGGTAACCTGTGCGATGGATGCACTGTGTGACCCAAAGGCCGTGGAACAGCACGCATTCTGTGAATTATGGAATTGTGTTTTGCTCCCGATGCGCAAAGTAAATCCACGAGAAGCGCACAAAAGAAAGCGAGAGGCAGTCTTTCCATAATTCCAAATGGGTAATGCTAATTATTTATGTTGAGTTTACCGGAGACAGACAATGTACAGAAGGTCCTACTCGATGCTCGTTTTCTTGAGACTGACTCAGGAAAGATGACGAGAGCTGGATTTAGAACACTTATAAATGCACTGTTCGGTTCCTTCGATCATTGATCTTTGGTTGTGTGTGATCCACGGCACAACCGAAAGAGTGTTCAAAGGGTTAAAAATCGCGCGGTCGCTGTGTATCGAAACCAATCGTTCTTTGATAAAGATGAGGTAAGAAAACTGGCGGCTAGTGTTCTTGAGTTGTATTTATGAGATCCTTTGATAAGGGAGCATGACAATCATATTAGTTAAGCAGATTACTCGTGGAACACAACGCCGTGATTAATAGGGGAAAGAGTCCTTGGAGAGAACACGGGAGTTAATCATGGATGTAGTTTTACACTTGGACCTGGTAAGCCCGGCTAACCATTACAGAGGGAGTTCCCCATTTTCACTTTGTATGGAGACAACAAGCTAGAGCATAATTAAGAAATGTGCCATACAATAGAATAAATATAATCGATATATCAGCTAAACTTTGGATAATAACCTAAAGGTTTGACAACCTGAATCAATTACAACTAAAAGGCGATATATAAACCTTTCATCATTTTGTGCAATTTAACGAAGGTTTAAGATTATATAATTCCGACACCAATGTTAAACAGCGAGGCCATGTTACTAAATTTAACAAGAGATCGCGGCGAACCAAGATTCGAAATTATATTCACACTTAACCGTAGCAGTGCATTAACATCCATGCGTCTATAGTTGCCGTGCTCATTTTTGGAAAAAGTTTAAAGCGCTACTGTGTGGACGACCCGTTAGAATTAATCAAAATATCAAAACAATTAGGACAACGTAGACAAAGCCTGACATTAACTGTCCATCGTATATGTAAACTACCCATATGGTGAACCCATTTTTTTGTCTGAAGTTCAAATTAGAACGAAAGTCAAATTAAATTGATCTCCTATTAACCACTTAGGCCTACAGAACAACATCGTTCACATACATGTCAACTAAACTGTTAGTCTGGATTTTAATTAGAATCGAGTGTCTCAAAATATCAAGTGAAACTTGTAACAAATAAACGTATTTTTAAAACATTTTTTTTCAAAAACCAGTTAGAAATACATATTACCCAAGGTCTACTATTAACGACATCTGCCTCTGTTGAACAAACCGTGTTGGAATACAAAAATATCGAAGCCCAAACTTTTACACTCAAATGCCATGGCAGTCAACATGTTCTATTGAGTCCGCAACCAGTGAAGCATATTAGTTTCATTACTAAAACATAAATTGTTGAAACTATGACTATAACTGTGTTTAACTCATTACACTTACATTTTTTGAAATCATAGCCAAAATTAGTCAGTTATTCAGTTAGGTCAATGTTATACCACTAATAAAGATGTGCAAGGCCATGCTTAACATTTATGATCACATTAAATTAAGGATACGTAAACAAGGGGAAAACCGTTTTTTCGTTCTTCCTCTTCATCCACTTCAGTGTCAGTTATTTCTGGATATTTCTGTCAGTTTGCTGGTGGTGCTTTAAGACTTCGCCGGTTTGCGGGCTTGTTTGCATGTTTGTGATCAGCGATACAGCGAACCCTATGTTAAAATGTTGTATTTATATGCCATGCCACAAATAAAAATACAATAATTCGTTATGTCACAAAGCTGTCTTAAAATCAACATTTAACATAGCTGCTATTGCAGCATCTAATTTAGTACATTTAGAGTTGAGTGTGTTTTGGATCAGTTAATAAAAAGATGATAAAATAAAAAAACTGGAACACCGAAGTACAGATTTATAAAAGTAATGATTCGGTATCGTTTCGGTTATAATTACTTAATTGGACGTCAATTTTTGTTCGGTTCAAGAAGCCATCCAATGACTTCAAATAACACGAGCAGGATTATGATGTAACTACATGATTGTCCACTAGGGGGCGGCAAATGCACTCTAACTGGATAACCAGATGAGACGTGTGCTTTGGTAAAGTAGCATAACCTCCTGAGGGAGACAGGCCTGAGGTAGGTAGGTCCCGCTGACAGAAAGTGGAAAGAACTTTATAATAATGTGCACGCACTGGGACCAGCACGGAAGCCTAACCCTGGAATGTGTCACTGATTGCACGGTTTATGGGCAGGGAGGGAGAGTAGGACTGATGGTGGGAATTAGTGGGGGAGGAGGAAATGATGGAGGCAGGGAGGGATGGAGAGAGGCGCGGCAGCAGGGGCGTGAGGGAGGGATGGGTGGAGAGAGGCAGGGATGCCGTGGAGGGATGGATGCAGGGTGAGAGAGATGGAGAGAGGCACAGAAGTATGAGAGGAAGAAGAGATGGCTGGATGGAGGAAGAGAGGGATGGAGAGACGGCTGGATGGATGGCGAGAGTGATGGAGAAAGTCAAGGAACAGAGGGATGGACTGAAGGAGTGAGAAAGGAAAGGGCGTAAAGGTGGATAAAGGGATTGAGAGAAAGATGGAGGTAGGCCCAGCCCTGACTTTAGTGCCACTGTGGGAGAAAAGCGAGGTGGCTGGGTTTCACTGCCAGCTGGAACATATGAAAGGGCTTTTGGTTGGGCGCCACGTCAATAGAATAATGGGGATAATTATCCTGCTAGTGGAGGAGGCCCTTTGATAGCACCGCACAGCTAGTCAGCGTATTGTTTCACAAAGATTGAGGCAGAGCCGTGCGTCCGTGCGTTGACTCACGTTCGAGAGAGAGAGAGAGAGAGAGAGAGAGAGAGAGAGAGAGAGAGAGAGAGAGAGAGAGAGAGAAAGAGCAGTCTTAGATTAAGTATGTTGGCAACCCTCATTTAAAACATATTGGCACCTCCATTAACTTTCTCTTTTGTTAAAACAAACGTGGTGTGTTTCACTCAGCACAAAGAAACAGCTCATCAAGATAATCGATTTAAAACAATAAATCGTTTTAAGAACTTTTCAGGGTAAGAAATTATGGAACAGTTTCCAGCTCTCACCCAGTTTTAACCACTCTGACCTGCAGGATGCAATTGTTTATATTTACATAATACAAACATTGCTAGTCAAAAGAGATACCACTGCGTGTTGTTAGTGTAACTCAACAGCTAACACGATCAACAGATCTCCCGCTGCAACTACATGTCTGTGTCACCCAACAGCCAACGTGATCAACACGTCACATTCTCTGTGTGACATCATCCTGCCGGCCCCGCACGTGACCTTTCACCCCATCACTCCAGTCTACCCCCTCTCTGCGGGATTCCTCAGCCCACACAATTTAAAATGTATATTGACAAGGGAAATATGATTGCGGCCCCCAGTGCAATATATTATGTTTGAGCTGTCTTGTGCTTTTTAGGTCCATTCTATATGCACATTATTTTCCACATAATTTAGCCTGCTTTCAGACGGCTGCCTGGGAATTCAGATAGTACATTGAACACCTTGGAAGGCACAGTTAATTGAAGTTGCTCTGGATGGAAGCTTTTTAAAGAGGTACAGGGAGCCACTTCTCGTTGCATGTCTTGCAAACACGTAGAGTCAGACAACTCACTAACAATTTAGTAACCAATTAACCGGCTTGTTTCTGGACTTTGGGAGGACACTGTGGTGTCCCGGAGGACACCCACACAAACACAGGAAGAACTAGCAAACCCCACATAGAGAGACCCTTGGGTCAGGCGGGAATTGAACCCACCACCTTCTTGCTGTAAAGTAACAGTGCCAACAACTGAGCCACCATGCTGCCCTTATTATTATTAGTGTTAGTATATATATATTTTTGACCATGCTTCTGGTGTCCTCTATGAATGTCTGCGTCCTTGGGTACAATTTCCACATACTGGTGTGTGTGTGTGTGTGTGTGTGTGTGTGTGTGTGTGTGCGTTTCCCTTCTAGTTCTTATTTTTCTACAACACCCAGCACAAGGCTCAGGCCGCAGATGGAGTAGTGGGGGGGGGGGGTGATGGGGGGGGGGGGTAGTCGTCCCAGACATCGCCAGGAGAAACAGACAAACATAGTTTCTCTCAGCTCCTCACTAAAGGCTAGTAAACATCAGGAGGTCACCTTTGTTTGGCGAGTAGACGCACGTCTTTTAGGATTCTGGGCTCTTCCAGGGTGGAGGCAGCTGGCTCATCTACAGGCTGTTAGCTGGAACATCTCTTGGCACCAGGAAGTGTCGTAAACACAAAATATGTATTTTACAGTCAGTAAAATTAGCTTTTCTTTTAAGTCAACAATTATAATACTCCCAATAAAGCAAACATCACAGAGACACTATTCTGTATTGGAGATTATTATCAAAGTATTTATCTCAATGGTTGAGTTTTAGCTACTGGCCAGCTATATCTCTTTCTTTCTCTCACCTCTTTTTCATGACAAGTGCAGTCTGAAGGGGTGAGCTAAATTTATCTAAATGAGAAATTAGGTGACCAACAAGTGGAAATGTGAGGCTTAATGAGGCTTTCAGCCAAATTTCACACAGATAAGTCTGTGCGCTGCTGACGTACATGTCTGTACTCGATTTTTCAACACGCACTAGTCACAGACACACCTGTTCACAATTAAAAATCAAGTCAATGGGGGAGGGGGGGTATTTATGTGACCTAATGTCAAAGTTTGACCTCTGTGCTTGTTGAATCAGGCAATGCTTCCACCTCCACTCAAACGGCTACCTGCGGCCCCTCAGTATTTTCTGCTGATGTGTCCCAAAGGGGATGGATGTATGTGTGCTCCCTGCCTTGGAATGGAGTCCCGGATATGTACCTCAATATGTAGCAGACCCCACTGTGCCAAGATGTTGTTGATGTGCATGGGATTCCATAAATGCTGGAAGACGTTTGAGATTGTCTGCCTGAAATTATGTAACACCAAGTTAAAGTGATGGGCTAGTTATTTGTTTGTGTATTTATTTGACTTTACTGAATTGCAAGTACGTAGGTGACTTACCTTAATATCTTTTCTGTTTGTCTTTGAACTATCGTGTCCACTTTGCATGTAGGTTTGTCTGCTTCTATTCCATGCTGCTGCCTTCATGTACCCTGAGATGTAAAAAAAGAAAAAAAAGAAAAAGAAATTGTTAAGTGTGACACCAATAATTAGCATTGGTCTGCCATTTGGTTTTCTTATCTTACACTATTACGAAGTTTGCTAATGTCTAATTGAATTGGACTGGTGCTTGAGTCACTGTGTCCACACCCCTGTGTCTGGCTCTAATGGCTTAGGTCACACAGGGACAGAGAAACGTCCTCGTACCTCACAATGAACTAAAATGAATTTGCAATGAGTTCATGAGAAATTATGGGTCGTTTTTACAGAGAAATAGTAGCACGCTGTGAAGCCGGACTTTGTGCTCAACAAAGTGCACAGCTGCTGCTTTCCATGGGCTTGCACCCCCCTCTTTCTCTGTCACTCTGCGCCACCTCCTCCATGTCACAAGGGCTGCAGCGCCTCTCGGTGTAAAAGTTCTGCACTTCCTCACTCTGTCTAACTCTGCTCCTCTTCCTCTCCCTAATTGTGCTGCACCTCCTCTATGTCTCGCTGTGCTGCACTTCCTCTCTCTGTCTAACTCTGGTGCACCTCCTCTCTCTAGTTGTGCTGCACCTCCTCTCCACATTTAACTGTTCTGCACCCCCTCTCTCTGTCTAATTGTACTGCAACCCCTCGCTCTGTGTTACTCTGCCTCACCTCCTCCATGTCACTGGGCTGCAGCTGCTTTCTGTCTAACCGCTCTGCACCTCCTCTCTCTGTCTAACTGTTCTGCTCCTCCTCTCTCTGTCTAACTGATCTGCACCTCATCTCTCTGTCTAACTGCTCAGCACCTCCTGTCTCTGTGTCACTTTGCTGCACCTTCTCTTTCCGTGTCACTCTGATACACTTTCTCTCTACGTCTCACTGGGTTGCAGGAGTCCTGATCTCATTACAGTTTCCGGGTAATTTCCAATCTTTTTTGAATGTGGGCTTGCGTTGGTGATCGCCATGGTAATAAGTTTAATGAGAGGAATGTGTGTGTTGAGAGCGAACGATATGTGTGTTGAGAGAGAAGAATAAGTGTGTGTTAAGAGAGAGAAATATGTGTGTCGAGAGAGAGGAATGTGTGTGTTGAGAGAGAGGAATATGTGTGTTAAGAGAGGAATGTGTTGGTTAAGAGAGGAATGTGTGTAATGGCAGAAAGGAATGTGTGTGTTCAGAGAGATGAATGTGTGTTGAGAGAGAAGCTGAGGGTATCAGACATTGGATTCATGAGAGGTGATGCTGAATAAGATTAGCACTGTTTTACAGACGATATTACTCTCGCACGCACGCATGCACACACACACACACACACACACACTCATACACACACACACACACACACACCTACGCACACACACGCAAACACACCCACACCCACGCACACACACACACACACACCTACGCACAAACACACACACACACACACACACACTCATAAACGTGCGTGTGTTCTCTGGCCATGTACCCAAGACTGTGGCAGGCGGACTGTGGTAATCTCACATCCAGAGTGGAGGGGGTAAAAGAAGGAAGACGAGGAGGAGAAGGGGGGGGGACGTAGCGTGAGTGACGAGGAGCAGACAAAGAGGTGAAATGGGCGAGAGGAGGCGGAGGATGTTAATCCACATCTAAGACACGCGGGGAGAAAAGGAGTGTCAATCCAAGACATGAGGAAAACAGGCTGGAGAAATGGGGAAAAATGTGATGGAGAGGAAGAGAGAGTCAAAAGAGAGAGAGAGTGAGAGAGAGTTAGAGAGAGAGAGATAGAGACAGTCAAAAGAGAGAGAGAGAGAGAGAGAGAGGGATGGAGAGGGATGGAGAGAGAGAGAGAGAGAGAGAGAGAGAGAGAGAGAGAGAGAGAGAGAGAGAGAAAGAGAAAGAGAGTGTGTGTGATGGAGAGGCACATCAACCGACAGAGGATTTACGAACGGACGGACCAAGCGGATGGAGAGCGGGGTAGTCACAATGGCTACCTATGGAGATGTCGTTTCTCCTACAGTCCGATGGACCAAAGACTGTGGCCCTCATCTCAGTGTAGCTCCCCAGCCCTGTACCACCACTAGATAGACTGTCATGCTCATCTCAGTAGAGCGCCGCAGCCCCGCGGAACCACTAGAGAACCTTAGAGAGGGGCTGCTACAGGTACCTCTGAATATTCATTGCTGATCCATTCACCCTTCGATGGTGAGGGAGACGCCGTCCGCAGCAAGCACGGCTCAGTGTCGCGCATACGGAATGCAATTAGCTCTGTGGCCGGCCAATGAAAAGCCTGCCCTTTCAATGATTATTCATAGGGCACCTGTGAGTGGACAAGGAAGGCCCCTTTGGCTTTCAATGGGTGAATGGAAGGGAATTGGAAAATGGACTTTTTCTTTTAGGGGGACGCCCTCGGCTACGGAGACACACTCGGTAACCGACGGGGGGAGAGAAGGAAAAGAAGTGAAATCACTCATGTCACAGAGAGAGAGAGAGAGAGAGAGAGAGAGAGAGAGAGAGAGAGAGACAGAGAGAGAGAGA
>JAVQJS010032496.1:0-12984 GCA_036024795.1 Galaxias rostratus
CGGTAGTTTACTACCAGAATTAATCCATATATAAAGCGCACTGGATTATAAGGCGCACTGTTGTTTTTTGAGAAAATTAAAGGCTTTTAAGTGCGCCTTATAGTGCGGAAAATACGGTACATGTCCTTGAGTGGCCGAGCAAGAGCCCAGACTGGAATCCCATTGAACATCTCTGGAGAGATCTGAAAATGGCTGCGCATTGACGCTTCCCATCCAACCTGATGGATCTTGAGAGATGCTGCAAAGTGGAATGAGTGAAACTGCCCAAAGATAGGTGTGCCAAGCTTGTCATTCATATTAAAAATACTCGGGGCTGTAATTGTTGCAAAAGGTGCATCAACAAAGCATTGAGCAAAGGCTGTCAATACTTCTGTTTTTTTCAGTATTAACAGCAATCTACATATCAAAGGTCGGAAAGATATCAAACAGTTGAGCCTCGGATCAAATGTTTTTTTTTATTATTTTTTTTGGCAATGAAATCTACATTCAGCTATAGTGTAATTTGGTTCAATTAACTACCAGGATTTTTTTTTTCAGATTTCTCTCACTATACTTCAACATGATGAAAGTTAATTTAGAGGAGACAGTGTAACAACGCTGCCACTTCATTAATATTCTGACTGGAATCACAAAAACAGAAATGAAGTTGTCAGAATGGTGGAACTCCGCAGAAGATAGGATACGGTCTCGTGCCAACCCAGCCAAACGACTGTATCATTAAAAAAGGAAATGGGTACAAAAGCGAAGCCGGAATAAAATGACAGACATACATAATAAACATACATAAACCAATTTACCAGTGATGACCATATAAAAGCACATTCATAGTAATAGATGCTTTGGAATGATACCAGCTTGGCCAAAAAAAAAAATGAAACAGGTTCAAATCAAACAATCCACAACCTTCCCTCACATTCAGCACATCAATTTATATATGAAGTGTATCAAACTTCTTTATTTAATTTTATGGATACATTTCATGTCCCCAGAAGTAATAAATAAGAAAATAGGTGATTTGATTGGTCCATGAGGTAAAATGTTAAATAAAAAATGAGGAAACAAAAGTTGGAAAAATAGGAAGCAATTTTTGGAAACAAAGTACAATATACCGTCACAAAATGGTTAATGTGGAAAAAGTCCCTGTGAACACTTGAAAATGGAAAGGCATGATGTCGTACAACGCTTTGTATACATAATACACACCATCTTTCTCTCCCTCTCTCAAACACACGCACGCATGCACGCACAGACGCACACACACACACGCTAACTTCAGCAAACAAGTCAGTGGCTCTGTATTTACCATCATTTGAAAGAACCACATCATTGGCAATATTTACAATAGTTTCTTTGTATGAATTCCTCAACAAGCAAATAAAGACAAATCGATTAGCATAACGACAAAAATGCCTAGCACATTTGATCACCAAATGATGTCTTCCTAACTCCTTTCCCTCGGTGCCTAAAGGTGAACTTTGTGACAAGCACTCAGCACAGTAAGGTGCCAACAGAGGAAGGGACGAGCCTCGAGAGCGTGCACGTTTCCCAACCAATGGTATTCTTTCCAATTAAACATGGTCGTTCCCCTTTTTCCAATGTAACACTTCAAATCAGGAACAAATAGCATTGCCAATGTGGACAACACTGGGTGGCAACATAAGCACACCTCATGTCTCTCATAAAGAAAACAGCAGTTTAGGTCCAAGGAGTGTGTAGAGTAATAGTAATCATGAGATTTCATCAGCAGTAAGTAGGCCCGTACTTTGTAGAGGCCTACGGTCAGAAATACTGTGCCAGGGTATACGAGTGACCAGACAAGAGACTGGCATGGGCTTACTATAGTTTGTCTTGTATTTGTTGTTTTGTGATACCTTCTTTTCATTCATGTTCCCTTATCTCCCCCTGCCTGTGAAGGCCCACCATGTCTTTAGTCTGTCTCGGTCTGCTTCTGAAGCCCTGAGGGTCTTAACATTCAACCAGGGCGTTACCACAGCGGCCGGGTGAGAAACAGAGACTGAGGCCACACAGGAAGAAAGAAGGCCGTCAGGAGCACTGTGGTGGGGGCTGATCTCTCAGAGGCCAACCCCCCTCCAGGTGGGCACAGTCACGTCAGTCCCGTTGAAGACCAGCCTACTTGTCTTCAGAAGAGAGCCTTGGAGCCCTGGTTCTCAAACTCGGACCAGGCGTCGTTGAGCTCCATGAAGATCATCTTGGCGTAGTCCTCGTATGGCTGACCTGTAGCCTGCGGGACAACCACACGTCAGTAATGATAGTGTTCTATCAGGTGCTATTTTGAGGGCAGAGCACATGTCTATCCCTCTCCTTGTCATTTGCATGAGCGTTACCTTGTCTGGGTGGACGATGAGCACAGCCTTCCTGTAGAACTTCTTGACCTGGTCAGGGGTGACGAGGTCGGCCATGCCTGGGGCCTTCCAGCGTGTCTCGCCCTCCCACAGGACTGTGTGCAGCGTGGATAGCAGAGAGCGGATGTTGCGCTCTTTCCCCTCTATCCAGTCCAGGATCTGTTGCATTGCAAAGAAGAACCATACAAATGTTAGCAAGTAAAGCGCCATTGAAAGACAGTTCATTGAATCTACAATTGAAATACTTTGGGTTTGAACTCCATTTTATAGAGGGTGTGGTTGTTACTTGTAGTTTGAGGGGGTCAATGTCTTTTGTCATCTCCTGTCTCCTCATCTCCGCAATGGTCCTTGGTCCTCTCTTGTCGGGCTTGGAGGCAAAGCCCTGTGTGGAGAGCAGGTCCTCAAAATCATCCTCCTTCACCTTGGGTTTAGGACCTAGAACAAGACACACAAAAATAAAATCACCATCAAAACATGTTAGGTCTAACCCCCCTATCAGTGCCCAGACTGAGGGACTGGCATAGAGCTGGAGTGGGTCATTTTCTCTCTCTGAGGCCGGGTCGCCACTACCAAAAAGCACTTGAAAAATAAAATAATGTTTGCACTATATGGATAAGAGTTGTACTCCACTAAAGAACATGATGTTTTCATGACTTCTGGTCAAAAAAGAATGCAGGAAAATTGTGATGAATACATCACACCCTGTGACGCCCAACTTTTTCTAGGGCTGTCATAGTGAACGCGTGACTAATACGTTTTGTACTAACGTGTTCATGCACATTTGTTTTAACGCCACACCTGTGTTTGATGCGGTGAACGCAGTTGTAAATCTGATTGAAACCAGGCAATGAATGAAGAAAATGGTATTTTAGAATAGCAAGTTCAGCTAAAAACTGTGCCAATTGGGCCTGTCGAGTTACTACCACCATTAAAAACAATTCAGCAAGCGTCACCGAAAATGTGTATTTTAATTACGCATCTAAATAGCTTTCTATTGAATATTTGGCTGGAAAAACTCAGCTCTAATGAAAGGACGCTGTGGTACAAATAAGTATTCGATATTACAGAACAGGAGAGCAGTGGATACATAACGCCTTCAGAAGACCAAGCTACACACACATTTTGACCTATCAATTGTTTTACCAAAGCCGGGGCCTCGGACCCCTCTCTCCTCTCGGCCCCCGATGACACTGAAGCTGAGGTTATAGTTGGGCTTGGAGGACGGAGCCGTCTGGGAGGGCGGAGCAGAGGCTTTGGCTGCTGGGCCAGGCTGCATCCAGGACTTGTTCTGGCCCGAAACAGGTCTGCCCGCCTGCCAGGATTGACCTTGGGTCTTCGCAGTGGATGATGAGGGGGTCTTTGAAGTGCTACTACTAGAGGAACCTGGAGAGGGAGTACCATATGGTTAGAGACCAATCATGTGTTATCTGATGCATGTAGCAGTCATTGTTTTGTTTTGAATTTGGTTGAGTGTGAAAGAGGAAAAATGTATGTGTTGGTGTATCCTACCAGGAATATTGGCACCCAAGTTGCCCAGAGAAGCAAAGGGGTCGAAGCTCTGGGACTTGGCCTTGGAGAAGGAAGACACCCCGGGAGCTACACACATGGAACGGGAAAGAAACATGCTAAAGTGGCTACCCAGACTTTCCTTAAATGTGCACATCTTATTAAAAAATATCTATTCAAGTTAAAGCTCAAACGCTATTTTGAAACAGGACACTTATGAGAAGTTTGCAGCCAATCTTAAGATTCTGATAGACTCAAAAAGTTTCAAAGTCTAAAAGCGTTGAGGGCCAAAGCCATTTCTCTTTAGTTTTTAATCTTGAAATAAGTTAGTGCTTTAGAAGATAACTTAAGGCTGAGTAGTAGTTGTTCATCTTTGCCTCCTCGTGAAGTACAGACACATCTGTGTAAAACCTTTGCAGGTCTGAACGTTTAAAGACAAAGCAGCCAGAGAGTCTCCAGTACCCGTGTACGCTGGTTTGCTGGCAGCAGCGCCCATGCCAGTAGAAGTGCCTGCTGCCCAGCTGTCCCATCCTCCTAGAAGGTCAGGCTGGCTGGCTGATGACGTCATCTTGGGTGGGTCGCCAACTATCTTATCTATTCCAACAGAATCACACACATCTTTGAAATAGTCTGATCCTTCTTCCTCTTTCAGTTCCAGATCTACTAAAAGTGTTGTAGTGTTGTTTGACTCACTGAGGTTAAAGAAGCTGGAGTTGGAGGTGGATGGTGGAGGAGGGTTACTGTGGCTTTGGACTGAGCTGAGGCTGGTTGCGGAGCTGTCCGAGCCCAGCAGGTCCCCAAACAGGTCCGGACCTGAAGCCTGGCGCTGCGCTCCCATAGCCCCACCTCGCACAGAAGCCACGCCAAACGGGTCAAACAAGTCGTTCATGGCTGTGAGGTTACAGAGAAGAGAAGAAATCATGGCTAGAAAACCACAGCATGAAAATGTTTTGGGGAGAGCTGTTGTCCTGGTTGGGCAATGATAACTATTTGTATCTGTGTTGGGTTGGTTTTGTAACATGGGATCAGTGAACTAGACTTGACCTACGCTACTTAGCTTAAAATGTAGTTCAACAGAACGCTTATTACTGTAGGTTCTGTGGACCTTAGTTTCAGTTGATTTTCCTTCACAGTTCAGCGAGACAATTCAGAATTTCAGGTTGTTGTGCTGTTCCAACATTCTAAATGTCTGTTTACGTCAGTATCTTGAGTTGTTTTAGTTGGTTTCCCTTTTCAATGTGGTGTTTTAACTTGGTAACAGAGGCACAGCGAAGTCATAACTGCCCCGTTTATCAATCAGCACTACAACATTCAAAACGTAACGCACAAATGGCAGAGATTTTATAGGAAAGGGGGAAAAAAGTGTATAAAAGCTGTCTGCCCTTGCCACTGACGTCTGTAGGCCACATTTATTAAGAAGCCAGACTGTCACTAATTTTATAATATAATAATCATACAATATAGCTTGAATGTTAGAAAAACACGTTCGACGTTTGTCATGGGGAACCGAAAAGCAGCGCTCACGTTTGGGTGCTGGCGTTGTGGAGGGTGGTGGGGCTCCACCGCTGGGGGAGTCGCCAAAGAACAGGTGAGGGGCCACTCCCCCTTCTCCACCGGGGGGAGCAAAGATGTCACTCAGCAGGTCACTGTTACTGGACGCCGCCTTCAGGCTCCCAGGGACCCCGGAGGGAGGGTGGCCGGGGGCGGAGGTTGCTGGGTTGAGGTCCGAGTTAAGACCAAGAAGGTCGGCTGTGTCGTTGGGCGGCGGGGGGTCTTGGGTTGGAGGAGGCGATGTCTAGAAAGAAAAAATCAAGGATGGGAGGACACAAGAAATTAATCCGATCGGCGCAACAAAAAAGGAGGTATTGCACCAAATGATGAACATTTTGCTACAACAGCTTAGCTCTGTCACTTACTTGAAAGTCTGTGTCGAAGAGTGGCACACTGGGGTCCCGGGACAAAGGCTCACCAGGAGCGGAATAAGAATAGGACTCGTCCTCGGTTTGGTCACTCAGATCGTCCTGGTCATCCATAGTCCCGCCCCCTAAACTATCTGAGGCATCTTGATGGCCACTACCATCTGTCAACAAGGGGAGGGGACAATCAGCAATACAGACCAAGGAAATGCTCCTGCCACATACACTCACTGGCCACTTCATTAGGTGCTCCTTGCTAATACCGGGTTGGACCCTCTTTTGAATCAGAACTGCCTTAATTCTTTGTGTCATAAACCCATCAAGCTTTGGGTCCATATTGTCATGATGGCATCACACTTTTGCTGTAGCTTCGTTTGTCGATTTGTCGGCTGCACATCCATGATGGCAATCTCTTGTTCCACCACATCCCAAAGTAGCACTTGACTGAGATCTGGTGACTGCCAGATCAGCAGATGGGTACACTGTGGTCATAAAGGGATGGACACGTTCAGAAACAATACTCACACAAGCTGTGCCACTGAAATTGTGCTAAAGTGGGGCCCAAAAAAATGCCAAGAAAGAATCCCCCACATCAATACGCCATCAGCCTGAACCAATGATACAAGGCAGGATTGATCCGTGCTTTCAAACGGAGACTCATCAAACCAGGCAACATCATGTAGCATCAGTTTCCTGTTAGCTGAGCACCTGGCGTGGTCCTCTGCTGCTGCAGCCCATCTGCTTCAAGGTTCCACGTGGTGTGCGTTCAGAGATGGTCCTCTGCATACCTTGGTTATAATGGTTGGCTATTTGAGTTACTGTTGCCTTCCTATATTATTGAACCAGTCAGGCCATTCTCCGGTGACTTCTGGCATCAACAAGGCATTTTCATCCAGAGAACCTCCGCTCACTGGATATTTTCTCTTTTTCAGAGCATTCTCTGTAAACCTTAGAGACGGTTGTGTGTGAAAATGACAACAGATTGTCAGTTTCTGAAATAGTCCGACCAGCCCCTCTGGCACCAACAACCATACCATGTTCGAAGTCACTTCAGTCACCCATTCTAATGCTCTGTGTTGTCTTGATCATGTCTACATGCCTAAATGCAATGAGGTGCTGCCATGTGATTGGCTGATAAGATATTGGCATTAACGAGCAGTTGAACAGGTGTACCTAATACAGTGGCCGGTGAGTGTACATTTACATGATGCTGTTCCCCTAGTGAGGGAAGATTCCTACCATCCCAGTCCAGCGTCTGGAAGAAGTTGTTGGCGTTTGTGTCGGTGCTGTGAGGGGATTCCGCCTCGGGGGTCTGGGCCGGGGTCTGGGGAGAGTCTGCCTCGTAGAAGGCAGTGGAACCCGGCAGACGAGGCAGCTCCGGCTTGCCTTGGGGAAGAACATAAAGTGATGTGAAGTTGAGTATTGAATCTTAAGCAAGTCTCTCAGGTCCAAAGAGAAACATAGCAATAAACCTGATCAAATCTGATCATTCAAACCGAAATGTATGAATATATTGTGCTGGCAGAGCAAATGTAATGTTCCAACAGACCCGGGACCACCTGCTAAGAAAGGAAGCAATCCTGGAGGAGAGGATGGAGCAGAGAACCCACATGAGAACCCACCTGTGAGCAAGGTGAAGCAGGCAGAGAACACAGACAAAGAACCAGAGGTGACAGAGGAAGGAAGGCCAGGCAACTCAAGCTGCTGAAGGAGAGGGAGGAATCAGTGTCTAGGAGCTTGAGGTGGAGGAGACAACGTGGAGACCAAGTGAGAAACGGTGGAAAGGATGAGAGACGCAGTGAAAGTGGCCCAGCTGGAAGACTGAGAACGAGTAGAAGGTGGGCAACTCAGATGGAACTGAAAAAACAAGATGGCAGCTGGAGCCCAAGGAACTTCAGGCCAGACCATACTTCAATAACTGTGCCCTCCTTCTGTCCTTCAGCTAACACCTTCCTAAAAGCAGAACCCCCTGACTTTGCTATGTCAGAGACATCCCCTCTTCATACCAAACTTGGTGAGGATCTCCTGCTGCTCGTCCCGACTAGAGAACAGGATCTTGGGGTTGAGGCCTTTGTTAGGGAAGCCCTCCCAGGGGGGGTTCTTGGCCAGGGGTCGCTCCCGGGGCTCCACCTCGATGTCCAGATTGACCTGGAACAGGTCTGGGTACTTCTCCTGGATGTCACAGGCGTCCAGGTCATACCTGGGGAACCACGGACAAGAGACCCAAATGGACTTCACCAAGGAGCATTGGGCGCTCCACTCCTACCTCTTAACATTTTGCAGATATGTTTTCATATGGTCTGATTAGTATAGATATGGTAGAGGGTTGTGAACGTACTTGTTGAACTTCACTGTGGTGGCATTCCGAGGAACAAACCCAGTGTGGAATTGGATCTGGAACATCTTCATAGACGCCATCTGAATGTTAGGAATAGACATGCACATGGTCATGCCAGGTCATACACGGCAACTGCCTGCCGTTAACATGTGACGGGTATTCCTCAAAAAACAACTAAAACACAATACCGCCAATAGAGAGACTATATTGGGTAAATATACTGTTACAGACATGAATGAAATAAAAAGACCTTAGTTTGGTCTAGAAGTTGTATATACATTTATATTATGCAGAAAACAGTCAAATTGTGCTTGACTAGATCTAGTGGTTTATAAATTGCTGGTGCAAGGACCATTTTAAAGTGGCCACGGTTTATCACAAGGGGGCAATGACCTTGGCCTGCAAGCGTCCTCCCAGAGTAGACCTAGCATGGTAGATGACCACAAGGACATCTCCCTGGACCGTTACATCAAGAGGGATCTCTGCCCGGCCGTCCTCCATCTTAAAGTCCCTGGGAAAGACAGCGGGGGAACGAGTACAGACAGAGTTTAGAGTGAGTGAGTGAGTGAGTTAAGCAGAGGTTTCTTTTGGTTGATGATTGACACATGAACGATATGGTCTGGGCTACATGGAACTACGCACTTCATCTTATCGTACTCCTGGGAGGTAGTCAGCACCCTCTCGTCCCCCACATAGACCTCACAGAAGGGCCGACAGCCGCTCCTCTGCTTGTTGAACAGGGGCACAGGCGTCATGGCGATGGAGCGGATCACCATGCTCTTGCTGTGGGGAATGATGGGCTCCTCGGCCATCATGTCACACATGTACTCAATGTACCTGGAACAAAGAACCAGCCAATCAGACAGCACAAGGCAATAAGGAGCCAATCACAAGTTCACATTCATGTTCTCTGTAATCAGAGAAGTAGAATGGCCAATGAAAAAGCTGAACTGGTCAAGCCCTACTTCTTAGAATATTCCCCACCTCCCCATCCCTCTTCAGTGACTTTTTCTCCAGTGTGTTCTTCTTAAAGATGGTTTGTGTTACCACTGCATGGTTTAGCATTTGTTTGTTTTTTGCTTATTTCAACTGGCTAAGGTTTCTAAGTCAGTCTACCGGGCGGCGAGCAGGCGTGTGTGCACAGACCTCTTGTGGGATGGCGATATGCCCGGTGGGCAGCGCCTCATGGAAAACATGTAGACAGCAGCCTCAGCCGTCGTGAAGAGACGACAGAAACACAGGAAGGAGCACACGGCCACCGCGGACGCTGCACGGCCATCCTACAACACACAAAGAAGACTTAGACAGGGAGGGGAGGGGGGGGGGGGGGGGAGAGAGAGAGAGAGAGGCAGGCAGGTAGAGAGCTGATGGGTGGGAGAGAGAGAGAGCGCTCACCAGGCAGTGAACTATACAGATGTTTCTCTGGTCCTGTTTGAGCCACAGGTGCATGTTTTTACACACACTGTAGAGGCTGCGGAGATTGGGAGCCCGACGGGCCTGCCAGCCACACTCTGAAACCTACAGGCACGCACGCACACGCACGCACACACACACACACACACACACACACGCACGCGCACGCACACACACACAGAATGAGTGGTAATACTAAACACCTCACACACAGACTGCAAACTACTAAACCAGCATGAAGAACATAAATGTACACAACCGTACATAACCGTAGAATGTTGAAAAATGTACAGACAGACAAGCAGAGACCAAGTGGGCCACACCCCGGCAGGCGTACCCTGTTGTGGAAGCGTGAGGGGCGATAGGAGCGCTTGGACAGGTTGTATACGGCGTAGTGGCCGGCGTGACGCGAGTCCAGGAACAGACGCACTTCCTCTATGTTGTTCTTGATGGCGGACTCCACCCCCTCCGCTGGGAACGACATCACTTCACACGCACGCATGGGAAAAGGCACGGATCAGATGGTTTGGATTTACCTCGGTGAACAGAGCGGACATGATTCAGACAAACTGTTTGGTTGTGGAAGTATTGCTGTCATACCTGCTATTCTGGAGGTAATGTATGAAATATCCAGGTCTCCTTTAGCATAGCTACGCAGGGGGAAAACACATATTCAGGTTAAGTCAATCTCACACAGGAATTCTTTTCAAAATTAGGAACCTGAAATTAATTTGAATTAGTAATTAATTATTCTAAGTTTTATGTTAAAACCAAATGGGAGCCCAACTCAATCAGGTCTGCAACTCAATCATTTCTCTAAGAGCACTTCTTATCTAGGAATTTCAAAAGGATAACAATGTAGGCTAGACAGGTCACACAGAATAATTTCGATTTTCTCATCATGCTTAATCCCATTTCCTTTACACAGCAAACATTTGATTTGACTACATTTTTTTAAAGAATCATGCTGACACGTCCCACACTAACACAACTACGGTAAAATAATATAAATGGACATACAAATGGAGGCAAATTAGACACTAATGTAGCTGGATGGGATTGGAGGGTGCTGGTGGTTTAGTATGACATGTTTGGTTAGCCAATCAAATACTAGTCCTAGTCTAGTTGGAGCCAACAGTCAGACAGGGCAATGGCTGGTCAGCTGAAAGCTGTGGTTATGAACACAGCAGGGCATAGCCTTATCAAATGTGGTGAGACGAGGACACACACACACACACACACACACACAGGAAATGAGGCGGCTGGAAACATGGTCGACCCCCATATTTACCTGGGCGTGCTAGAGGATGGAGTTTAAAAAGCAACATAAGGGGGACAGAGAAAACAACAACAACAAAATAAAACCCATGAAACAACAACAACAACGTAAAAAAACTGAAACAAATGGGTCAGCCCAAGAACTCCCCAAATGAAATCCACAATGATGGAGGAAAACAGATCGAGGGTCAACACGGGGAGTGCTCCACGTGTGTTTGGGCTGGTATCATAATGCAAGACGACAGAGCAAACTGTAAGATGGTTTGTAGCATTGAGCTGAATGAACATAGAAGAGACCACTTTTCTGGAAGGAAACTGGGCCTAACAAGCGTCAGAAAGGTCTCACCTGGCCACTGACTGGATGACCTTAGACGAAGTGTCTTTGATGTTGGTCAGGAAGCGCTCTGTGCCACCTTTAAGGATGTCCAGGAAGCCGCCCCCTGGCTGGTCAGGGTCCGCACCATACACTCCTGAGTATGAAGGTAAGGCAAAATGACACTGTGCAATCCTGCATTTATTTCCACGTCTTAAGGAATAACATCAGGTTACGGCTACGTTTGATGTCACGCAGGACATGGACAGGTCATTACCCAGTCTCCTCTTCCCCTTTCACAAAATATTACATCTATATCATCATCAAATGTAAAACAATCAAATGTCAAACAAAAAAGACCGTCGGTTAAAGTGCATATTTGCTCAGAGAAGATGTGTGTGTATGTTTAGCAGAAGTAGGGTGGAGGGGGGTCTCATAAGGTCAGAGCAGATTAGGACGCCTAACTGGTATGTGTGACATCCTGGGTTTGTGTCTGGCCACAAGCTACTTGCTGACATTGTAGATGGCCATCACTTTTGATTAAGACCAGTGTGTTTGTGTGCGGATGGCCATCACCAATTATTAAGACCAAATGGAGACACAGTGTGTTTGTGTGTGGATGGCCATCACCATTCATTAAGACCAAGTGGAGACAGTGTGTTTGTGTGTGGATGGCCATCACCATTCATTAAGACCAAGTGGAGACCCAGTGACTGATGGAACATGGGTCCTTAGGGACCAGATGTTCAGCAGAGAGTAAGGGGCATACGCAAGGCTTTTAGATAAGGCGGGAAACCTACTCTCTGCAACCATTCAGCAACATCACCCAAACTAAATAATAATAATAATAATAATAATAATAATAATAATAAAAATACATTTGCAAATAACACACTATAGCTTATTTTAAGCACTGAAAGAGTAAAAGACAGTTCCCAGCACATTGCCAGTACATAGACTATTCCAGTGCTTTGCACCTTGTGTACTCGTGTCCCATTCACATGAATAACCCATTAAATCAGGTCTAACTACATAGTCACATTCTAGGAATTCTGATAATAGGTTGCTACATTTAATAGGAGATTTAAACATGCCTATAGGCACACATGCCCAAAGAAACACATACCCACGCACCCATCCACAAACACGCTCTCACCTGCATTGTTCTGAATGTTTTGGATCTGTGCTGGTGGCTGCGCTCCGTTGTTGCCGAAGCCTCCATTCTGTTCCATCAGCTGTAGGTATTCATAACCATCGTGAACTGGCTGCCAACAGTAGTATGAACTCAACATAACAAAAGCAGCACAATCCAAGCGTCTTTGAGTGTTTTATAAGAGCGCTTTATAAATATAATGTTTTATTATTATTATAATTTCAACGACAGCAGGTAAACAGAGATAAGAGGTTAGATGGATGCAGATGTCCTATAGGAAAGAGCTGGATCCAAGTCCAGACCATATCCAACCATTAGAGCATATCTCTCTCTCTCTCTCTCTCTCTCTCTCCCTCTCCCTCTCTCCCTCTCTCTCCCTCCCTCCCTCCCTCCCTCTCCCGCAAGGCTCCACCCTCTATTGATACTTTCATATAAACCTTAGAAGCTAGTCTTCTACACTTGATGCCAACTAATACTAACAACCCACAGACACAATCTACAACACTCATTCTACTTGTTTAACCCCTGCCATAGAAAGGGCTAAGCTATAATTGTTTGTATAATATATTGCAGTAATCAACAGGGCAAATACAGTGCTCAGCGTAAATGAGTACACCCCCTTTGAAAAGTAACATTTTAAACAATATCTCAATGAACACAAAAACTATTTCCAAAATGTTGTCAAGACTAAGTTTAATATAACA
>JAVQJS010032499.1:0-10439 GCA_036024795.1 Galaxias rostratus
CTAATACAAGCTTATAATACACTTTTAGTTACTAACAAAATAGCCTAAACCTAGTTTCAAACCGGAACATTGGCCTTTGAAAAATACGAATAATAAAGCAAGCTATAACTTTGGTCTAATACAAGCTTATAATACACTTTTAGTTACTAACAAAATAGCATAAAGCCAGTTTTAAAGTGGAACATTGGCCTTTGAAAATAATGAATAATAAATCAAGCTATAACTCTAAAATTCGGAAAAGACTACAACGATGCAGAGCTGAAGTGAAAAATATTGACAGCATTTAATCACCGAATATCAGATATAAACATTTAGATAATTTTTTGTTATGTGGTTGACAAAATCTTTACAAAGTCTGCCATGTACTGCAAACAAGTCATCTGTACAAAAATGAGGTGACAGGAAGACTGGCACAAATAGAGAAAGTTGTAAGCAAACAACAAAAGTAGCAGCAAATTAAAAGGAAATTACAGGAATATATTAACTTTTTTAAAGTTTTAAAGTCCCTTGTCTTTGACTTACCATAGCCTACTAAAAAAGTTTCATAATTTCAAAAATGTAATTTGGTGATGATCCAAGACTGCTGTAGTGTTGGTGATCATCTCTATAACAATGAAAACAAAGATGGCTGAATCCGTGAAGTCAACATCCTTCTTTGACTCTTAAACGCAGTAACTTAACAACATCTTCAAATAAAAACCCTATTTCTTTTCTAACGGTTTTGGAAAAAAAAACGCATGTGCTTTTGTTTCCCTGTTCAATACGAAAATGTAAAATACTTTGAATCAGGCCCACTGACCTGAAGAGCTGAATGCAACGGAAAAAATAAAAAATACAGTTGAAGACCATTGAATCTAAATGTCTACACAAGCGCGTAAATTACACATAATGTAAATACCATGCAGTAAACGTTTTTCAGAACTTAAACATTGCAGACTATTACATGACCTCAACAATAAAATTACACTTCATATAGAGAAGTTTAACAAAATGCCCTCCTTGAATGTATATTACACTGTATTATTCAATAATGCAATACCATCTCAAGTCAAAGTTTCAGAATAAATGCGGCTAAGTGCCCCCCCTCCTTTTTTTTTGTTGAGGTCTTAAAAGAGTCGGTTTGCTTTTTGATGTCTGGAAAAAGGAAACAAAGATAAACACTACCATTGGTTCTGTACACAAACATTCATCCGACTGAACCAGGAAGCAGATCGCAGCGTCTCGATCCACTGCTCGCTTACCTTCCGTCTATGATAGACGAGGCTAAGCAGAAATGGACAGTGCTTGTGCTGAAATTTCGGGCCGGAACCACAACGTTGAGTGACGGAACACTGACCTCTAGTGGAACAAACAGGCACCAACACCCTTACCCAAAACGGCATGGAGGGGCATCAGCACGTATACAGTAAGTCGTTTCTCCTCTGCGAGAGGGCTTGGCAGTGGAAATGTGACTGCACCCAAAACGTTGTGCTCTGTGCTCTTAAACTCTGAAACGATGGTCCCCTCCCCACTCATCTCGCCCGTTCAACACGTCCATCTCTATCGTCTTTGGCCCGGGGATCTCAACGGGAGTACCATCATCACACATCCTCTCTCATAAACATTCTTTTCGGTCCGGAGAACCGAGTGTGCCTTATCTAAGGTTCTCAGGAGCCAGGTCCAGATCCGGGGGTTCCCTGCCGTTCTTGACAAGTGCACCAAGGCACTACAAGGTGCTACGCGAGGTGAACAAAAAACAACAACAACAACAAAAAAAAACGTCTTACAAAGATTTCACCAAGAGAAGCTTTTCAAAAATACAATTTGCTCGAAAACCCAAATGTTAACGCCGAAATAGACCCAGCAGCAAATTTTCAAAGAGGAAATATCAACAATGATTTTGACTGGCAGTTGCATCACAAAAGTATAACATTAAATAGCTGTCCATAGGCTGCATTCTCCATACGCAAGCATATAGAAATGCATGAGCTTTTCAGATTTGGCAACTGATGGCATGACACAAGATACAAAATGATTTTACAAGCCCACAGTTAACCTGCAATCAAAGTGATACAATTTACAGTTAATAGCCACACATTACAGTTGGTGTAATAAGGCTGGTTTAAATATTAACAACACTGTACACACACCTGTCACTCAGTTTTACATGGTGGTAGCTGCATGTGCGTTTTAGATATTACAAGCGTGTTCGTTTAGTTTAACTCGTAATCAACTGTATCACAAATGCTCAAAATAGCCAGAACCCAACGTTGTCCCAAGTAGATCTACAGTTTCGATGCAAAGAAGAAGAGCAACTCTATATAAGGTGTCACCCCGACGTTTAAGTGTCAGCACTCGACGGCAATGCATGTCATGAATCATAAACACAAAAGGAAACGGAACAACGTCTCCTGACCATGTTCCTCCGGTGGAAGCACTTCAAAATCCAACCAAATTTTGCCTTCGAAGCATTTGGGAAAAACAAGCAAATGTCTTTGAAACAACTTTTGTCTCACCGAGTAAGTCTGAAGGCTAGAGGTATGGAATGATCACAGGAGATGGCTAACAAAATGGTTGCGGGAAAGAAGAGACCATGCGCGTAAATAGCAAGTAGCAACAGTTCTGGCAATGGTCAAAGTGGACTTGTGGACGAAGATTCACCGAATTAAAAAATGACCCATGGGAGAGGAGGTCACGTGACAATGTGCCCCTGTCAGAATTCAGATGGCGGGTCAGAGGGATAACAGGGTCAGAATTAGTTGGACACAGAGGACGATTCCCACCGGCGACCCTAAGGAATGAGCCCGTCCGCACTCCGATGTGTTCTCCTGGAAACAAAGCAAAAAAGCCTCTGAACGCCAATATCTTTTTCACATGGAAAGTCAAAGAGGACCCAAGATGGAACCCAGCGCTCCTTACCCAGACGCTGTAGTCGAAACAGGCCGTCGGTCCTTTACGGTATCGAGCGGAACTCAGCACCTGGCACGGATTCTCCTCCTGGACTGGAGGTCTATTGTTAAGGAGTTTGCCATGTTTCCGGTTTAGCCACCGGGGACGTAAGCACGGGTCACAAAGCCACCGAAGACGGCGACGCTTCGACGTCGAGTAAAGCCTAAAAGATGGTGAGACCCTGAAAGATGGTGAGACAACACGACGCCCTTTGAAAAGATACACTCTGTCTTGACCTGGGTCAGCCTCTCGATCTCACAGGAGCTGCACGGCAGCGTCTCGGCCACCACAAAGAGGAGGTTGGTGTTCTCGATCCGCTTCGCATGGAAGAGCCTGGGACAAAAGGACCAAGGGGACAAGGGGGGATGTCAATGGGCAGGCCCTACTGGAAACGATCCGTAAAAATCATACGGGACACATATGTTCTATATACGAAACATATCAAATGAATATACAGCATAAAACTAGATTTTTTTTTTATTCATTGTATTTCCTTATTAACAATAATTTATTTGAATTTCATGTAATTTTTGTGGACATTTGTATACATTTAACATTATATATATATATATATATATATATATATATACATACACAATATAATTTTTACAGATTTCCTCCAGTAGTGGGTGCTCTGATTGTGCATGAGGCCAACATAAAGCCACTGCTCACCTAGAGCAGTTCCCACAGTCCTGCAGCACGTTGTAGGAGTTGGTGGTGTTGGTGAAGTAGAACTGGCTCTGGATGGTCACACAGCTGCTCTGCCTCGCGTCGAACCCCTCAGCCAGGACGCTGTCTGCACAAACAACAACGCACGTTACCATCTGCTTGTCCGCTGCAAAAACACACTAACAACTAAATCTACCGTGTTATAATTTATCATGCCCTGCGATGGATTGGCGATCTGTCCAGGGTGTACCCGGCCTCTCGACCAAAGTTGGTTGGTATGGGCTCCAGCCCCCCCGTGACCCTGCATAGGATAAGTGGTTCTGATAATGGATGGATGGATGGATAATTTATCATGCTCTTGCACTCGGTGGTTAGCACCATTGCCTCATGGCAAGAAGGGACCCGGGTTCAATCCCCACCTGACCCCATGCCATTTCTGTGTGGAGTTTGCATGTTCTCCACGCGTTTGCATGGGTTTCCTCTGGGTACTCAAGTTTTCTCCCACAGTCCAAAAACATGCAGGTTAATTGGTGACTCCATTCGCCCGTGAGTGTGAGTTGTTGTCTGTCCCTATGTGCCGGCCCTGCGATAGACAGGCGACCTGTTTAGGGTGTACCCCGCCTCTCGCTCCGTGCTGGCTGGGATAGAATCCAGCAACCCTGCGTAGGATGGGCGGTATAGCTGATGGATGGATGACATATATTTTTGTGGTGCATGAAGAAAAGGGCCCATGTAGAGAAATACTAAGAAAACTGGACCAATCCAACAGGACCGGGTGCCACACAGTACAAACCTGTGTAGAACCAGCTGTTGTAAGCTAGCCCGTGGAGGAATTGCTGAACAAGAGACCTGCAATTGGACACGGTAACAGGTGGGGGAGGGGAGGGTGGGGGGGTCGGGGGTGCAGGGAGACAAATTCAGGGTTGAAATGTCAGACAGAACTCAAGATCAAAACAATTGAACATGTTTTTTTTTTTTGACCTGGTCATCTGTGAGAGTGAGAGTTAGAACAGCATGTGACAATGTGACAAAAAAAAACAACGAACTTTCTTACCATGCCAACGTGGATGACCACCAGGCCAAATTGAGAACGTCAGCAATCGAGGGCTATTTAAAAGAAAACAAAAAAATTGAAGTAACAACAATGAATACAATCAAATAGTAACTTTTCGGAACCTATCCACAAATGTTTAAAAGTTCAAAGTGTTCTATTTGTCAAGTGCACTGAATAACACAGGATCATTCTGAGCAAAATAAATTCTTATGACATGGCAGGTAGCATCTACGTAGAACAGAGCTAAAATATCCACACCAGAAATATAAATAATATAAAAAGTAACTAAGTAAGTAAAATGGTATTGGATTGGAATTATATGGAGTTGCCACCTGAGCCGCCCTCAGCGCACAAGCCTGAGGATAGATAGAATATATATATATATTGTGTGGGTTTCCTCCGGGTACTCTGGTTTCCTCCCACTGTCCAAAAACATGCATTGGTGATTGGTGACTCTAAATTGTCCATAGGCGTGAATGTGTGTGTGTGAGTTGTTGTATGTCTATGTGTTAGCCCTGTGATGGACTGGCGATTTGTCCAGGGTGTACCCCGCCTCTCACCCAAAGTCGGTTGGGCTCCAGCCCCCCCCCCCCCCTGCGACCCTGCATAGGATAAGCGGTTCTGATAATGGATGGATGGATGGATGGATATATATATATATATATATGGATCCAGGATAGATTGGCCATCCTCACCACGAAGATGCCCTTGGAAGCGGCCCCGGTGTGGCTGCTGCTGACCGGCTCACAAGCCGCCTGGTACTGGAAGGCCTGGCGCCGGCTGTAGATGGAGTTGTTGAAGAGCGCGTACATCAGGTACGGGTCCACATCGCCAAAGAACAGACCCACCTGTCAACACAAGGAGTTAGGAAAGGGAGGAGGAGGGGGGGGGGGGGGGGGTCAGGTGGCGGTTTGAACTTTGAACTTTGAACTCAGCGTTTTTCCGCCAGCGGTTTTGGAGTGAGAAGACGATGAGGGAAGGGACGGTCGAACCTTCTTCCAGTGGTCCCTCTGATTAGACATGACCAGGAAACCCCCGTCGTCAACCAGATAGCAGAGTAAGTCCTGGAGGGAAACACGGGACGCGAACACCGGTCTCACTTCACAAGAAAACACCGTTCCAACCAGTTCCAACCAGTTCCAACCAGTTCCAACCAGCAAGAAACGTTCGAAATGTCATTTGCGCCATTTTGTTAGGGTGGTGGTGGAACTGTGTGAAAGGGGGAGTGTGTTGTCCTTACGTCAGTGTTGACTTCACAGTCCATTTCACAGCTCCTGGACGGCCCGCACTGCAGGAACCAACGTCACAGAGTCACTCTCCATGCAGGGAACGGCGCATTGTGTGTTATTGCGGTGTCGTGTGTGGAACGCGCCTATGTCACTTCCCGCGGCTGTCGCACTGTACCTTCTGGGAGCCCTGGCGACTGTCGGAAACGTTGCTCGCCAAGATCTTGAACTTGTCGACCCAGGCTTCCAAATCCAGCTTCACTCCCACCACTGGGAACGGTTGGGGAGCCGCGAGGATTCGGAGCGGCAGACCGTTACGGTGGGAGGGGGGCCCCAAGGACAAACAGTGGGATTAGAGGGGGGGGGGGATATAAAATGAAGGATAGGACTACATCCAGAGAACTCCAATGAGGGGTAGAAGGGGGGGGGGGGAGGCGGGGATAAAGAAGACGCACATACTTTAATCGCTCCAGAAGACAAGAATACCTGCGGGTTTCAGAATCTTTCCGCCCAGGTTGACTTCCACGGCGGCGCTGACCAGAATGCCGACCGTGCCGTTCTCCGAGCCAACCGGGTCCTCCGCGGCTGCGCACCGGGATCAGAAACAGTCAGGGGAGTCACACTCTTTACCGGGAAAGCCGCTGAGCCAACCCCCCCCCATAGTAACACCTCTGACCACAACCGAAGCTCATTTACATTATTTATAATGGGAAATAACAAAAGATTATAACACGATTACGACATTTTACCCCTCTGATTGGCAGCACGGGTGAGAGGGAGAGAGAGAGAGAGAGAGAGAGAGAGAGAGAGAGAGAGAGACAAAGAGAGAGAGACAGGGAGAGTGACAGAGAGAGAGACAGGGAGAGAAAGAGAGAGAGACAGACTTCGAGAAAGAGAGAGAGAGAGGAAGACAGAGAGACAGAGACACAGAGAGAGACCTGGCAGGTTCACTCACTGGTCCTGGGAGGGGCTCTAAACATGTAGCCCTTGTTGTCCAGGCTGCGGCGGTAGTAATTGGAGTTGTACGGCTCGGGGTCTTCGTCCCAGGACTCGGCGGCTCTGCCGAACAGAGAGGAAATGGAAAACGCCTCGCGTCACCCACAAGATACACCTCGCTCAGGGATTGGACCGCGTTGGCCAATGACAGCGCATCTGGGCCACGTTGTCTTACGGTCCACTTACATGTTGGGGAACACCCGTGTGACTCCACCGTCTGTTGAGGCAAACAACGCCAGGAAGCCGTACCTGGAAAACACGTTAACGGCATATCAAAGACCACGTTAGCGCGGCTGTTGACGTGGAAAGGTATTTCGGATGCACGGTGCGTTTTTCACAAATCCGATCTCCTCACGCGTTCAGATCCTTGCTCTTCCACACCCTGGAAGCCAGCTGACCGATGATCCCGGAATCCATGATCAGGTTGTGGATCAGGCCCTGGTCACCTGAGACACAGACAAGAACGAAAGGAAAAGGTTGGGAATGCCTTGGATCTGGAGCAGACACGCCGGCCGTAACGGAGAGGAATCGCGTGACTTACAGTCCTCAGATTCAGGCGTTATCTCCACCATGAGAGACAGGAAGTTCTCCAGAAACTGCGTGTTGTTCTCTGAGATGTGGAGACGCTTGCAGTATTCCCTGAGAAATAAAGTATTTCGGTTGGTACTTCATTTTTCCCCGGACTCTAGATGAGCAATTTCTATTGATGGCACTGATGATTTAAGGCCAATTTAGCATCATCGGATGCCAAAATGTTAATTGGTGGCACCAACACTTAATTTACTGACATCCTGTATTTAGATTCCAGTGCGAAGATTTGATAGAACATAAGGTATTTTGCCAAGTAACTCAGCAGGTATATAATCAGAAGGAAGGTTACACAGTATCTGATACTACATACGCCTGTGATTTTGTATAAATTGTGAAATATTCCAAACCTTGAAATAAATATATTTTTCATCGCGAACGTGCCACAGTATATTTTTTACTCATACGCACAGACGGTCCCTGGGAGATGAAACATGACCGCCCATACAGAGACGGTCCCTGGGCGCACCGTACAGAACCACAGTCACACACACACACAAACAGTACCTCGGAGCGAGAAACACATGTCCTGACGACTCAAACGAGCTGGGCAACAGAGATTGCAGGTCTGAGAAAGAGAAAAGCAGCGTTACGCGCACTCTAAATCCGAGCAAGGTCAAAGTTCAGTAGGGTTCCTAGACCGTGTACTCACACTGGAGCTGTAGCATCACGTCGCTCAAGTCCGCCTGGATGTAATACTCATTATAGGGTGGCAGTACCAAGCCCAGACTGCAGGGGGCAGCATCCCCAAACAAAACATAAAATACTGCATTAGATAAGGGAAAACGTTCCTTAAAAAATTTACTTATTCAATTCATTAATTAATTGATTAGGGAAGCCTTTTCAAATAGAAAATCCATAGACCTGTAATCAGTGCCATTGACAGGTGTCCAGGTATAGCCTCGATATGCCTCGTCAATGTACCGCTGTAACGAACAAGACAGTGCATTCCACATTAGTTCACTGCTTATTCGGACACGGCACACGGTCAACGAGGAAGGTACAATGGGGTCACGGACAGCCGAAATAAATCACACGTCCGCCGGCGACTCGATGACTTGCCTCGTCGATGGATTTGACGAGCGTCTTCACCTGCATTTCACCGGGCCGACCGTCGATCATTTGTCGACGGATCTGAGAAGTGAAAGAAAATACCATCGTAACAAATCTGTTAATGGCCCAGCGGACCAGCGGACATTTACTCTTTTATAAACCCCGCAGCGTGTGTTTGAAACGACAGAGGACAGTTGTGTTTTTCGGCGGTGGCCGGCGATAATAGACGTGGATGCCGACCTCCTCTTTACTGCTGTCCTCCACCTCAGCATCTAGGAAGTCCAGGGTCACAGGCTCTGGGAGGTCTACAAGCTGAAAAACAACATGGACGTCATATTGAATGCCTCCAGCATCGTTTCATACACTTTCACCATAGTAGGTATGTGCAGTAGGCTGTGACATTTATTGAAGGGTATTATATATCTGTTTAATCCAGCACCACTACAAGTTTTGTGACAATGTCTTCAACAGGCAAATAAATTATTAGAGATACTAAGAATACTGTTTTCATATTTTGTTCACCTTTGGCTGCAGGTTGGGGTGCAGGAGAAGGTATCCATTCGGATCGATGGCGAATATGTATCCATTGGCTCCAAGCTGCATGGGGCAAAGGGCAGTACGCCCCATTAGTGGGTGGGGGAACTCGTACTGTGTAGAGTAGTAGTCGGAATGTCGGGGTGTGTGTGTGTGTGTGTGTGTGTGCTTGCGTGTGTGTGTGTGTCCATCAGACTAAATGACTGCACTATTTTACTCACATTGTATCGAGGAGTCAGCCTCTTAATCTCGTCCAGGTGTACATCAACTCCCATGACGCCCAAAATAAGCTGATTCTGCGGGAATACATATTGCAGTCATAGCAGTTTAGTTAAATAATTAGATTATGAGTATGAAGGATTTCATTAAAATGCAAAACATTACCCCATGCAAAGACCCCACTGAAGAATAAATTTACAATCGAGGATGCATTACCTGTGAGTTTCCATCGACGGTGAGATTGAATACCGGCATTGTACCGGTTACTACCAACCCCAGACCCTACAAAGACCCAAATGGGAAATAACAAAAGATTATAACACGATTACGACATCTTACCGGGGAAATAAATATCAAACGTTATTAAGTTACTTTCCCGATGAAGATTCTTTTGAAAATGTGTGAGGGCGGTAGGTTGTCCATAGGGTTAGGAGAGCTCACCAATGCATCCTGATATACATTGGTCCACTGAACCTGCTTGGCAATGCTGCCAGCCAAGACCATGGGGCGGCCTAGCACGTCCAGGTACTCCTAACAACACACACAAAGATCAGGTGGATATGTGGCATCCATACAACGGTGTAATCATGAATCCTCACACAGAGTGTTGAGCGGGTACAATGTAGAGTGTTTAGCGGGTACAATGTACGGGTGTAATCGTGAATCCTCACACAGAATGAGTGTTGAGCGGGTATAATGTACGGGCGGGTTCTCTGACTTATGATATTTTATGCTTTTACAGAATCTTATGCTGGTTAAACAAAGACAAAATACCATTTTCCTGCTTTTAGAATTCCAAATGTTGGGGGGGGGGGGGGGTTGAAGGAAAAGGTTTTGAAGTGGTTCAACGAGATACAACGGCAGGACCACAGAGGCACAGAGAACGCCGGCGTGTGTGAGGATCAGCTGTGTGAGAAGCGCTAGGCAAACCTACCTGGGTGTTAATCCTAATGGCACAGATGGAGCGGATCTCGAAATAATAACCTGCCGGCAGAACGAGAGAGAGAGAGAGAGAGAGAGAGAGACAGAGAGAGGGAGAGAGTGGGAGAGAGAGGCAGGGGGACAGAGATGGAGATGGAGAGAGAGAGTGAGAGAAAGAGAGAGAGAGAGAGAGAGAGGCAGGGGGACAGAGATGGAGATGAAGAGAGAGGGGGAGAGAGAGACAGACAGAG
>JAVQJS010032501.1:0-13829 GCA_036024795.1 Galaxias rostratus
ACACACACACACACACACACACACACACACACACACACACACACACACACACACACACACACACACACACACACACACACACACAGGTGCAGGACCAAGAACAGTCTGGATTAATCATACCAATAGTGAAAAGTCCATACCATGCACACCAATAGTGAACAGGCTAGATTACGCACAATTAGAACAGTCTGGGCCACACACACACTTTAAACCAGTTCAAAACACACTATAATATGTAAACACACTTTTCTCCCAAAACCAACGCACCTGCTTCTTGAACAGCTGGCACTCCTCAGGCGTGAGCGTGTCGGCCTTGGCGATGAGAGGAATGACGTTGACCTTGTCATGGAGCCTCTTCATGAACTCAATGTCTAACGGCTTCAGCCTGCGGGTCGTAAACACACACACACACACACACACACACACACACACACACACACACACACACACACAAACAACCATGAACCACTTATAACCAACAAAATAAAAGGAGGGACAGAGTAATTAAATTATTTCAGTTGTCCGGCAGAAAAATGTGCAGTTCACAATTACACCAGCAGAAGTCACTAGTCACAGAAACCACTATAACCAATTATGGACACCAGACAACAAAACAATACTATCAAAGACTGAATATAGTGACTGGGAGACATTCTCTCTAGCATACACAAGTCATTATGCCACTGTCTCCTGATGAGGGATTGTCATTGTGAAAGAGCTGACTGGGTAGCTCCATCTCTGTCTGCTGACAGTCAGGGACAAAGGGGCCCTTCTTGACGGGGTTGGCCTGAGATGGTGAGCTCTGGCCGGGCATGAGGGCGCAAGAGGGTGGGAGGCAGGTGTGGGTGGGTGTCTGCATGTACTGGTCTCCTGTATAATAAAATGTCTGCGTTAATAAATGTGTGGTTTTGTGTGTGAGGATGAGACTGCACAGTGTGTGTGTGTGTGTGTGTGTGTGTGTGTGTGTGTGTGTGTGTGTGTGTGTGTGTGTGTGTGTGTGTGTGTATTTGTGGGATGTTATGCTACGCATGAATGCTCAGCCTAAACAGTGGGCCCGGAGGCTCTTGTTGCGGTTTTCTGTTGACCAGTCTGTGATTTGATGCTACTGGCAGGGACTTAAATTGTACAAAGAAGAGACGGCTTACTCCCATCTGCAACAATGGAAGCTATGATAGCATGCTAGCTCTTGAATTGAGCTCAACAGAGTCAGTATTTGCATATGGTTAGACAACGTCAGACAATCCTTACACTGGTTCTACTGGTTCTAAAGTGTTTGACTCATTAGAAGAATTTTGAGCTAACGAAGTGTTGTCTGGTTTTGTTGGTTTGTTTGGCTTCGCTTTTCATCTGCCTCTGAGGTCCGTGTGCAATCCAGGGCAATCTGATGAGAACACATGATGCAGAGCCTTCACTAGCAGGCTAGAGAATGGGACATCTTGTACACTACTTTATTAAAAAATTATTAAACTTGAGGCATTCTCATTCAATGTGTAAATACAGAGTCAAATATCAGCAAAGGTTTATACCTATTATATACTGTATATTTTAAAATCTTCACATGTAAAGCTATATTTTTTATATAGTTTCTAGAGGCAGTATATCTGTCAGTGGTAATTTGGGCATCCCCTACCATTGTTTCTTCTTACCGTCGCAAAGAATACATGCAGAATGCTTGTGGTCACCTCATGTTGCCAGTACGATCAACAACTTTACTCAAAGTATGGGCATCTATTTCTGATGCACTTTCTTGTGCCATAAAGCAATTAGTCACAGTTTTGTAAGAGACCGTACCCGGTGATAAACAAAATGTATGAAAAATATTGAGGCTTTAAAAAGACTGATCCGAACCGTAATTCTTTTATCCTTCTCCCACGGACATTAACATATGTTAAGAGAAATCTTTTGACAATTGATACTGTTGACTATGTTTTCTTTAAGGGTGACTGATACTCAAAATAGTTTTTTAATCTAGTTTCTGTATTGTATTAACAGTAGAAGAAACCATATCCATTCCTTTGGAATAAAATAAACCATTAGAAATTAAATTACAAAAATATCTTTGTGATTTCTACTGAATTATTCACATTGAAATGTTTTTTATATGTATTGTGGAAGCTTCAGTGCAGGGACACACCCCATGACCCCCCAACAGGAGCAGGACATTATGCCTTTTTAACCATTCAATAAAAAAAAAACATACTCAAGAAAATAAATGTTGTAAAAAATATACATTTTTTTTTATAATATATAAAAAAGAAATATCAATAAATGTATAATTGTACATATATATATATATACACAGATTGATTTTCATGGGTATGTTTTCTGTATGGTTGGTAAGGCACAATGTCCTGCTTCTGTTGGGAGGTTATGGGGTGTGTCCCTGCACTGAAGCCTGTGTGAAGCTCTCTGCACCCAGCTGGTTTCAGGTTGCAAGCTCCCAATTGGCTGCTTTTGTTTGACTAAAACCCTGTGGAAATGTGGGTTTCTTAAAGATGCAGTGTCACCTATTTTTTGTTCTCTTCATACGTTGTTCTGTTGTTGTTTTTTACCTTATGGCATGTTGTGTATTTGTTGACCAAACACCTTTGTAGCAGTGCATTAACAGAGAAAATGATCTGTTGTGTTTCAACAGCAAAGCAGTCATTGTGAATGTGTGTACTCTGCCATGCTCCACAGCGATAGCAGTATTTCCGGCTCCAATGATTTTTAGACAAAGAGAAATGTTCCCATCTGTAAGCTAGAGAAGAAATATGAATTACAGTCCAAAGCATAAAGAGCCAAATGCACTATTAGAGTATTTTTATGATGCTCAAACGGTGTACAAAAAACTGCAACTAATATTCCAGTTGTAATGAATGTGCAGTTTCTGAACAGTTTTTCATTGTTTATTAACAGTCTGGGATCTTTCATCTTTCTTTCTCACATTAGTTTTTTCATGCTACCTGATGTATTTATGTCTGAGGAGAGCAAAGGAATGATTCTGCTGGCCATGTTTCCTCTGGGTGTTACGTCTACATCCCTCTTATCTTCTTCAGTGAGATTGGAACCATCAGTCTGTTACCTTGACATAGACATAATAACTGCTTGGTATCTTTCACTAATGGAGCGATATTAGAAATCCCTCACGCCTTTTGTAAAGAAGCCCTGATTCCTCCTCAGCTCGTTTTTTGTTGAATCTCGCTCTATGGAGCGAGTCGTGGAAGGACGCTCTGAGACCCCCAAAGTTTTAATTTTCACATATTGGACATCACTAACAAGTTTTTCCTTTGTGCTCAGACGTCCGATTGATCCGGAGAGATTGAAAGTATCGATTGAACCCTGTCGTCCTCACTGTGCTCTGGTGGACTGGGGACAGAGAGCTGGTATCGGCCTGCCTGTCCGAGTCATGTTCACACATCAGCCCTCCGCGTTGTGGACAGTTCCTTGGGGGACCCCTATTTACCACCGTCCCCTCCGATTAGTCCAGCAGCTTCACCGATTGCAGTCCATCATCTATTAACCTTCCCCCACTCTCCGGAGAGGTGCACCCAGCCAGCCAGCCTGCCAGGCCAGGCCCAGCCTCGCCAGTAATGTATGTGATGATATACTCAGCCGCTCCCTAATTGATAGAGTGATTCAGACAAGGGCCGGCTGCGTAAATTGGTCCCCCGTGAGTCTCGAGACAGAGGGTCACTGCCTCAGCTCAGAGAGAGAGAGAGAGAGAGAGAGAGAGAGAGAGAGAGAGAGAGAGAGAGAGAGAGTGGAGGTGGAGCAGGGCTTAGGCTGAGCCGAGAGAGGAGGGGTGGGGGTTGTCTTCACGTTGTCAGCACAGTCACAGTTCACCGGAGGTGGACTGGTGTAATGTCCCTGTCTCCAGCCAGGGCTGGGCTAGTGACCTGGTTGTTTCTGGAGCCTCGTTGGCTATGGGTGAACACCTCACCTTTGAGCTCGCCTCAGTTTGCAGGACACGTTGTTTTAACCCAGCCCTCCCTCAGACCCCCCTACAGAGCATTTTATCCAGCCTAATAAGGTCGCCTCAAGTTGACTATTGATCCTTTTGGGTGTCAGATGGAGAATGGATGTGTTTTTAACGAAGTTTTAATCACGCACGAAGACGTTATGAGTTGAAATGAGTTTATCAATTATGGGACTTTGCGGACACCTTGTGTGCTTTTAATCCATTAATCAACCCTTCAGGTTGAAACCACATCAAGGGCTTCATTGTGGTGTATGTTGGGTTGAGTTATGGAGGCACGTGTGTGTTTGTGTCTACGTGGTCTAAGTGCTGGGCAAAGCCTTTATTCTGTGGGTGAAAGTGATGGTCTATTACCACTGAATGCTTGGAGATCCTTGTTGCATGTCATGCTGCCACTCGTCGGAGAACAATGGCTGTATTGCTTGACTGTGTTTGAGTAGCGGATATCAGAGGATGGCTATGTGATGGAGCTGGGAGCATTACTTTTTTTTGGTCGGCCATGCAATTTGCTGTATGTTTTAACTAGACCACAAAGATGGGCGGAGCGCTAAACGAGCCTTCTAATCAGAAGTGTGTATAACTTTTTGTGTTACCAAGTGAAATGAACACAGTTCAAAGAAACAAGAAAATTAGCGTTTGTTTTTAAACCAAAAACATCACTTAAAATATAACTAATCAACGAACCTTTATTTTCCGATGAATTAGAAGTGATATTTACAAAGAATGCAATTAGGTGTTCTATAAATGGCATCATTATAGTAATAAGGGAATGAGTTGGGAGTAGGCTCAGAGTGTGTCAGGTGAACGTGGGTGAGAAATTCAGCTATTATTTTAAAAGAAAATATATATTTTTTAAATATTTCGTCTTCCAAATGTTCCATTCTGTTTTGTTGTGGACTGTGTGAAGCAGGAATGCGCATGTGGAGTTTGAGAGTAGTGGCAGGTCAGATCCGACAGAGGCTACGGATGCACTGCTTTTTCTGGACACAGAATTGGCTGGCCTACATACACAGGCACTCAGCGTGCTAACAAAATAATGGAATAATCTAATAATGGGTTGTGGAATTTTGGGAGATGTTTCTGGAACAGTATACGATTGCAATAATAATATGTGATGGCTAAAGACAACAATGTACAGATTTCCAGGTCTTGTCATAAATAATGGGTACTGACTGGCTCTGCTGGTTAGTCAAGTGTAAATATCTGTTTGCATTACTGCAGAGGGTTTCCACGCTGCCTGATGCGGTGTGCCTATTGGCTTGGGTGTTTACTTGTATTAACTTGCCCGCTCAGCAGGAGGCACAGCGACACAGGGTCCATCACCCAGTGTTAGAGACATGCACACACACAAAGACACTGAATGTTTCTCCAGAAAATAAATAGGCTTCAACACTCAGTAACAGCCAGCGGGGTAAGATCGGACGTATGTGTGTGTGTGTGTGTGTGTGTGTGTGCGTGCATGTGCAGGAACAAGGGAGGGGAGGGTTGTCACTATTGTGACCCTAAGAATAGCTCGAGAGTGTGTGTGCGCGTGTGTTCGTCACGGCTGCAGGCTTGCCAACTTTGGCCTTGAAGTCTTTCTTTGGGCCCCCACCATGCTTCAAATCCAGGGGGCCCACAATGGGGGAAGTTAAGCCACCCATAATGGGCAGCTGGTTGGCTGCAGTCAGATGTTGGGATCAGCAGACGTTATCCTCTGTTTTTCTAAATGGATTTAGCCAGCAGAAGGGGCTTGAGCCCCCAGCCTCCCTGACCCCTGTTTGCTAGCAATGGGAGAGCAGGGATTTGGGAGGTGGGTGGAGCGATGTTGAGGCCACACCTTCTTCTGGAAACACCTGCAGAATGGGGGCAGCTGTTTCAAACGCCTATTTTTAGCCCCCTCCCTGCCCCCCACCAGAGTTGTTTAAGGTTGAATGACCCAGTGGTTTCCTTCATCTTAACCTTAATGCACCGCTTTACTTGAAAACAAATTGGTATGGTAAGAGATCATACTATTTGTGCAGTGATTACTTATGGACCACAAAGCTCGGGTCAGAGGCAACACGTCCAAAATGTGTTTTTTGAATTTATGAAGGAGCGCCCATCTACCAAGGTTACCGTACCTTGTCACCGGTTATATGGCAACACAGAAAAGAGAAAAAAAAGCTTTCAGAAAACGTTCAGGCCGATAAGGACCTGCTGAAGAGCGCCCACTGAAATGTTGTGTGTGCTCCCACACACCAATCATGCACCGCCCTTTCCCGCCAATCATACTGTTCCCTGCCAATGAGGCCTTCTATTCAATTGTCCAATCCCCCTTCATTGTGTTTACCGTTATTGGATGTATGTAGGTGAGGAAAATTGCTCCCACCTCCACCCGTTCTCTAGGGCGTTGTGAGGAAGGTTGTGCTCTGTCTCGGAATTGAAGATGTACATTTACTTCACGGGCAAAAACCTTTAAACATACACTAAATTGTATTTACATTCAATAAACTTGTTTCAAGACGGATGACCTTGTCCATCTGAAGGCTCTTTTATTAGGGCCGACAGGTTCTCCTCTTGGCAAGTGCTGCTTCCCAGTGTGCAGTTGTTCTGTGCAAAGTAAAAAGGCTTCCTGCCCCCACTCACAAGCCCTGAACTCGGCCAGGGACTCTCCTGCTGAATGGCTCCATATTGTTGGTTTAGTCTATTGTGATGCTAATGTCAGCCCGAGACCCTTGAGTCATCTATCACGGATGACATGAAAACCAGGGCCATTGTCTGAGCCTCGGTACTACACGGGCGCACACACACACATCACACACACGCACACATGCACACACACACACACACACACACACACAAACACACACAGACATGCACACACTCGTACAGGCTGGCCTCTGGCCCACACGGAATTCTGGGAGAGGAAACCAAAGGGGCAGGATTAATGCAGCTCCTGCAGTGTAAATACTGTTGGAACGGGAACACTGTCTGTCCTTTCACAAGCATTGGAGTAATAAACACTCACGTATATGCCAGAGACAGGGAGAGCAGTAAGTCTCCTCTGGAAATAGAAGCCCTCTCTTTAGGTTGTTAGTGGTGAATCCATTCACACGCACGTACATACATTTCCCTCACAGATAAATGTTCGAGTACTGAAAGGAACAATGTGTTCAAGTTTTTTTTTTGTGCTTCTCTGGAGCGTTTCCAAGGTCATAAATATTGTGCAGGGAATAATTACTAAGGAGAGTCCTTACATCCTGAAGCCTGTGGTAGGCATGGGTGAAATTACAACAGTGCTTCTACTACGCTTAGACAAGTGTCACTTGGGGGGGAATGACGTTGTAATGACACAGAAGGATTGATTAGTGAGGTGGGGCGGTATCACCTCCTATGCTCCCTAGGGCAGCTCTCCCATGGCCTGCTGAGTAGAGAGAGGCAAGTAGAGCGGCTCTGTAACCATGCAAGTCAGTCAAAGCCACATGAAGAGACTTTTTTTGGCGTATGTGAGCGAGCGATGGCCCGGCGTACTCTGGGCCTGGCCCAGCCGGTGGCGTTTCCCATCCATTGACATCATCCACTACCTCCGTAACAGATGTGGCTGTGGTCAGGCCTGTGTGAAACAAAAAGTGTGTGCTACAGGAAATGAGCACTTTTAAAAAAAGGATGGAGAAAAAAAGGGAAAGTGTTGTTATTGCTACTCAAAGGACGTAACCAAGGCAGTAAAAGCATTTAGTACGCCCTAACTTGAATTGAAACCCCAATGTTGAGCACATGTGGGTTCTCAAGGCTTTGAGGCCGTCAACATTTTTATCATCTTCTTTTTGAGATGCTTTCGGATGCTGTAAATATCTTGCTCATTGGGGCCAAAACAAATCTTACTTCTTATCTAGAATTACAAACACAAGTTACTAATTAATATGACAAACATTAACTTCTTACACATAGAAAAATAATTATATTTTAATCATGTGCAACACTTTTTTTGTGAGTTTTTGTGACGTGAGAAAAATAGTAACGTCAACTTCCTCTGGTTTATTTATTGACACCTTCGTCACACAACAAACCATTCTATAAAAATGTTGAGACCTTAAGCGACTGATCCCGTTGGAGGACGGGAGACAACTGCTGAGTTATTCTGGTGACCGGGTGTGAGAATTCTAAAGTTGCAAAGGAGTTGTAAACAAGACTGGAGATGTTTTTGTCTTTATGTCTCCTTTCTGGCACCATCAGCAGTAGGCTTCAGCAGCTCCAAGGGGGGCTAGCTGTCAGGGGTGAGAATGGGGGTAGGCTGGGCTTGTAGGGGGCAGGGGGAGGGGGGTGGTTGAACAAGAAGAAGATGGGGACTAGCAGCTGTGTAAATCCCCACAATAGATTGAGACATGGGGGACTTTCCAGACTGACCAGTTAACCATCTCCGCTCTCTTCTCTGGCTCAAGCCTGCACTGTGGACAAAGCCCATATATCTTTTGGGCTTTTTAAATGGCGGTATTTTTTACTGGCAGCCTTCAATTTCTATGATGGAATGTTTGCTATGTAAACGGCTACATTCTACTGATTACCAGAACCGCAAATTGGGAATAGTTTTGAAAATAACTGTAAGCTGCTCTCATAACTATAAGAATTATAATATTTGTACCATTATCACACCATATCTTGTTTTGTGATGGCTACGATATAATCAATTTCAGTTTTTCAATGAGTTCTGGTACAACTAGCCAAACATTTTTATGTGTCGTTACAAATGTGCAACCACAAATGACTGAGCCTAATGACATGGCATAGGCTAACTAGCAACTTATTTGGGTTAAAAAACAGCGACCACAGGAATCCACGTTGATCCTTGGCCAGGGGTCATTGAGGATGTTTCCTGAGGGTGGCGCATGGTGTGACTGGACAAGACTGGAGAAGGCCGGCCCACCCAATGGAGAAGGGGCTTATTGTAGTCTTCAGCCGTCCCCCGGTGCTTGATCCCCAACCTGGTAGACCGCCGAGAAAGAGGATGCTATCGGCCAAATTGGATTTCTGACTGAATGAGGAATCAGCTGCCATGGGGACAATCCTGGGAGGAGGGAATCTACTTGCTCTTTGTAAAGCTAGTGTTGCAGCTATGGTGGTGCCATTGATATAACCTAGGGACAAGAAGGGTCATTGAGACGCAGGGAAGCGCCGGCTCTGGCCGGGGGAAGACGGCGCACACTCTCCCCCAGCTGCCTAGCAGCATGGGTCTCCCCTGATACGGGTCACCCCATACATATCTAATAGTTTTCCTGCTGCTTTGAGTGACATCGTGGAGACTCCTACCATGAACGAGTTCCCTGACTCAGCCTGGCCAGGATGGGCTTGGTGTCCAACAGTACCCCTCTGGCAAGGTGCTCTTCTGTAGTAGCAGCTACAAGAGTGGCTCTCAATTAAACTGTGCGGGGCGAAGCCATCTCTTCTGGAGTGGACATGAAATTACTTTTTGTACTTCCTACTCCTCTCTCAAAAAGAGATTATCTGCCGCCGCCCCCCTGTAGCTGTTGCTGTATGTTTTCGGTCGGCCTTCACACTCCACACGCCGGCCTGTTGTGGTGTGGGGACCAGTTGGCCCACTGGCATTCACAGAGGGGAACGTGAGATTATGGAGCATGCGGTGCGGTGCGTGTGCGGTGTATCAGTACAGTCTTGCCTGGGAGAAGGTGTGAGCCGACGTGTTGACAGAGAATGGAGTAATACGGGGGGTTGGGGAGGGGTGGAGGGGGGCAGGGCAGGTCTAGCTGGAGAGGTCGGCTGCACGGCGGCTGCCTCCAGTCCTTGGGGCAGTAATTCATCCCAGCGCTCCGTCTCAGAGAATAAGCTGAACAGCTTGTGGCAGCTCGGACTCCTGCCTCCCCCAGAGTTTAGAGAGGCAAAGAGAACAAGGGCCTTGATCTGTTCCCACTGTGCATGTGTGGAGGGAAACCTCTGGCACGTCCGTGACTTTTAACACGCCAACGCTGTTTGACAGTTACTCCTACTGTGGCTCTGGCTAAGACCAGTTACAGCATAAAATCCAGTTGTAATTAAAAAACTGTTTGCCATGTCATACATTTTTATCTATTTATTATCATTGTGGTTGGGGTATATATTTTATTCATCAAAATACAATGGATTTGCATACAATGTGATTCTTTTGATTCATGTCAATATTGGATTTTGAAGCAAGCTTTTTTTTGTAAAACCTGTGGCTATTGTCACATTATATGTCTTTTGAGCATACTGTTTATCTGCCAATTACTGTAGAAAACTGCACTTATTCTGCTTTATTGTAAAACCTTTAATTTGATTTTCTTTTTTTCCAAGTTAAAGTAAAAACTTTGAATATGTATCTTCCTAAAATTATGTTTTAGCAGCTAGTTTCTTAAAACAAACTCCCCCAAGAGTGTGAAGGGAAGCTATGGAGTGTGAGAGTCATGTGGCTCTGCTTACAGCCCCAGAGAAATGAAAAAAAAGCCAACTTTAATAAGAGAACTCACCAGGGGTAACTTCGCTATTTCGCCGCAGCGGGTCCCAGCTTTTCTGCCTCCTAGTTGAGACTAAAACTATAGTGTTGATTAGTTCATAGGACACAGTTTAGACCTACACAGTATAAACCCCAGGAGAGAGGGGGGTATAAGTTTTTGTGTAATGGATTTATAGTAGGGAATGTGGCCAGTTTTTTTTCGGGGGCCAGTGTTGTTTTGCACAGCAAACACAGGAAAGAAAGCAGGCTGGCCAGAACCCGCTGAGCGCCTTTTTCCAGCCTGGTGAAAAGAATGAATTATTCAACGGTAAGCATGCTTACAGCTGGCCATTTGTGAGCTTTGATCTGGGAATCAGGCGTCTGCATGAATGCCTGTATTGTCATGTTATGTGTACACAGTGTGTGAATTATTGAAAATAGCGAGGGCCAGGCTTCATCTGGTAAAGATTACAGTGCCGGCACGCTGGGCAGACCAGGGCTGGAATCGAAAAATTGCCCCAGATGCTGTTTATTTGTCCGGATAGGGTACTCGACTTGGGTTCACCAGGGCCAGCCCTCTCCTTAATGCTCCGAGTGAGAGGAGTCTCGGGGTTTCTGAAAAACTCCCACCCCTCAGGAGCCTTGGTTCCCCCTCCCCCCACCCCACACTGAGCAGACCAACACCTGTCGAGGTGTGGCAGCCCTGCGCATGCAGCCAGGTGTTGCAAAGCACACAAATGATCAGAGTGCACTCATATTTATAAACGCGTGTGCATGTTTTATGTAACTTTTAACGTGTGCCTTGCAGCAAAGATGAATGTGTTTAACTGAATTTTTGTTTGTGCGCTTGTGAAATATGTTTTATTACTCTGACGTAAAACAAATTAGAAAAAAAGGAAAACTGTCAAGGCACAGAAAATAAATAACTCAATGTATAATCTTTGCAATAGGGCATGTAAAAAACAAACACTCATGGAATAAAAATATACGATGTAACAATGTTTTTGCCATTTTAAATCTCTAAACAATCCGGGCTAAGATCTATTATTTAAAAATAGAGCTTTTAACAAAACAGGTGGCAAATTGTTTGGCATAATGAATTCATTTGGGACAGCCATGACATCCAGACACCTAAAGCTTCAAAGAAATAGAAGTGGGAAAGGCAAGGGGTGTTGAAGACAGAGTGAGCGAGAGAGGGATGAGAGGGATGGAGGGAGGGGAAATTTAGGCAGAGCGAGAAAGACAGAGAGTAAGCCTCCCTCTCCCTTGACAGGTGTCGTTAATGGCAGTAACTCAAGAGGCTGTACCCAGACTGGCCTGCCTTTCATCTGGCACACCTTAACGGAGCGTGCTCCCTGGGCTCACAGCAGGTGGAGGCTGCCGGCTGCCTTTCTGCCCATTAAACAAACAACAGCCAGGCAGGCACATCTCCCAGCCTCAAACCCATAGGGCCTGGACAGCGCCTCTCGCTCTCCCTCTATTACTTTCATATTTGTGCATTTTAATAGCCCGAGGATGTTGTGATGCACATACTGTCAGGCTAAACAAGCCAACTATTGAAATCAAACCGGTTCCACAACAATGCGTTGCGGTTGCTAAGTGAAATGTCAAAGCAAGGCCCCTAATTGAGACAAACAACACGGTATAGTTGTTTAAAAGGACTTGTTACATTACATGGAGAGGAAAAGTGGCTCTACGGTATTGGTCTCCTACAGCTGGACTCATAATGAGAGTGCCTCCTTACCTATAATTTGCGTAATAGTTTTGGGGTGGCGGTATGTTATTACCATATGAAAAGGCTAAGCAGGGGTCATTGTGCATCGCTGCGCCAATTACAACGGAGCTGTGGCTAGAAGAATGTTTGGAGCCGCTATTAATTGGAAATCACTACAAAGCCACTGTTTAATTATAATTTAGTGAGAACAAAACTGCTTCGAATTAATATGTTTCCGCCGCCATTATTTGCTGTAACTGTATGAATGTCTAGATCTGTTTCCTTTCAAAGGGTGAGGCTTTGAAGAGAATGGGATTAAATTAGATTAATTTGAAAGGCGATGTGGATGCGAGGCTTTCTAATGCTAATGCAACGTGCTGCTTTCACAGCAAAATGGCATCTGTTGTTTATTTGTTGCTATGTATACGGTGCGATGTACACAATCTCCAAATGCTCTTAGGAAGACGTGTTGTCACAGATCTGATATTTGACGTTGAATGTTCCCTCTTATTTCCTGTTGATTTATTGGTAATAACGTTGTATTCATTCGCAGGACACAATGTTTGACTGAAGGCCATAAACATCAACGCTTAACCCGTTTTTTCTGCCTTTGTCCGCAGGCCGTAATGAGTTGATAGCCCGATACATCAAGCTCCGGACTGGCAAGACAAGGACACGGAAGCAGGTAAGAGGAGCGAGCGAGGGACAGACAGCATGCCACAATGATGCCGCTGAGAGCCAGCACATATGAATGTCCCCGCTGCCTGAGCTTCTGCTGGGGGAGTGAGTTGGAGAGCACAAGTACGAGGGGGAAACAGACACACCAAACAGACAAAAATGCAAACACAGGTGCATGGAGCTTTTATGCATGCCTCAGCTGGTGGTAAATGCTTATACAAAGCCCTGGGTGAGACCTGTGTAAGATTGTCCTCTGCAAACGTCCTGCATGAAACAAACTGTGCACCCACACATACACGCGTGCACACACATAACATTGGCGCCTGTGGCCAAGCCTAAACATTGTGAACACACAACGGTCCTCATTCGGGATCTGACATACTATGGATGGCACTCAAGCCTATTGAGCTCACCACACACACAGTAAATAGCCAACTGAAGCCCAGTCACCAAACAATATTGTGAAACGCCCAGGGCCATTGCGTAAAAACATTTTCTAAATATGTATTGTAGTGAAAGTATAAGAAAAACTGTGAGAAAGAAAAACAAAACCGGACGTAAGAGTGAAAATGGCGTGGCTTGTCCCGCTTACAGCTGGAGTGATACACACCAAGCAGCATCTGTCACAGAACAGGAAGTGCCCTGTGTGACCGTGCATTGACATGTCCTTGACAGACACCTGTGTCACCCCATCACCATATGACCTCTCTCTGGTGGGCAGTCACATCCACTGTATACTTGGCTCATTCCGATTTGACAATCCATATATCATATTATTCCTCTGTGAATAGTATAGAAGGTCACAGCTATCGAGGTGAAATGCCTTAAAATGTGTTTACTAGATTATTTCTTTTGGCGTTACACATCAAAACACACACACACACACACACACACACACACACACACACACACACACACACACACACACACTTGACTCACTTGAGTTATGGTTGCAGAGTGCAGTGGTCCCCAGTACGACAGATTAAACAACCCTGAAAGGACACACACGTCATCACACAGCCTGTGTGTGTGTGTGTGTGTGTGTGTGTGTGTGT
>JAVQJS010032509.1:0-10807 GCA_036024795.1 Galaxias rostratus
GAAGGAGCAGTGACTCTACTCTTTACCCTATCCCTAAGAGTAAGCCCAGCCACCCTACGGAGAAAACAAATTTCGGACGCCTATACTCGAGATCTTATACTTTCGGTCACTACCCAAAGCTCATGACCATAGGTGAGGGTTGGAACGTAGACCGACTGGTAAATAGCAACTTTCGGCTCAGCTCCTTCTTCACAACAACGGTCCGGTACAACATCCGCATCCAACTCTCACTCCGGTTATATAGGGACCGGATGGCTCGAATCAAGGGCCTGTTATCCCATACTCCCGCAGTACGTCCCACGGGACTCCTCGGGGGATATGATCGTAGGCCTTCTCCAAGTCCACAAAAGACATGTATTTTGGATGGGCAAATTCCCATGCCCCTCCAAACAGCTCCGCCAGGGTAAAGAGTTGGTCCACTGTTCTACGACCAGGACGAAATCCGCATTGCTCCTCCTTGATCCGTGGTTTCCAATACCTTGGCTTAAGCTTTCTCAGGTAGGCTGAGCAGTGTGATACCCCGGTAATTGGAGCACACCCTCCAGTCCCCTTTTTTAAAAATGCAAACCACCACCCTGGTCTGCCATTCTAATGGTACTGTTCCCGACCTCCACGGGACATCGAAAAGGCGCGCCAGCCAAGACAGCCCAACAACGCCCAGAACCTGTAGCTTCTCTGGGCAACCAATTTGCCATTGGAGACCCAACCAGGGGCTACTGCCCCCGACAGTACAGCTCCCAGGGTCTCAGGGACACTGAACCCCCCCACCAAGATAAGGTGGCAATTCTTGGAGGGACTATCTAGCTTATCTAATATTATGATTTACATTTAACATAATATTAATTAAATTACTTGCATGTCTTTCCAGAAAGTTGAGTTGTTATTTGATTATCAAACTATACAGTAGCATAACACATTATATTAAACATATTCATTTATTGATTACATTTCTCTCTGTTTTAAGTGATAGACTTGTCTGTGGAGATTGCAGCCCTGCAGAGTGCGGTCCTGACAACAAGAAATGAGCTACAACTGGCAAGGGAACATAAGCGCAGTGTTTTGGATGAAAATGCCACTAAACAGTTTGAGTCTGTTCCACACATCTGAGACTGTTTCCCAGTAACAAGAGAATAACAAAAGGTTGTTTGAAACTAGTCAGTACCACAAGAACTGTCAGAAGACAAATGTTTTCATTATGGATTCCATTAGATACATTTTCTACGTATTTGTTTCTGATGTAGTTCTTGTATTCATTGTAAATTGTGCTCTATTTAGCCTACATACCTTGCGTTACCAACTTGGCATTGCAATGGTTATCCACGTAGTAAAGATATCGATGGTGTCTTTTTATTACATACAGACCCATTTTCGTTTGAATGTTTCTTTACACCCCATTAATAAAAAAAATAGAAAACACGCTCCCGACTCAAACAAAATTACTCATACTTTCTGGTTTCAGTTTAAAAAGACTAACCCTGTCTGGTAAATAATAGTACATTAATAACTGTAAAACCAACTGATTAATCAACGGAATGTAGTCCTAGGCGTAGACATGCAGATCCGTCTGTGTGTGTAGTGGTGGGGGGCGGTTGCATTTTCATTCGTGAACCAGTCCTCTCGGTGGGATACAGCCGAATTTTACCGGGAACTGACGAGATAAAAACGGTCCTCACACTTCCTGGATAGAGAACGTAACCCACATAATTCCTCCATGAGGCGGTCTTTCTCCTTTAGTGATTCGCGGTATTGAAATAGGGCGAGCGGATGAGAGAATAAGAGAGAACTGTTACGTTTTTTAATGACAGGCACTGAGATGTGTTCTAGATTTACTTCAGTTTCAGAACGTGCACCTACCTCATCATCACTGTAGCCATTTTCAGATAATAGGCCACTATGTGCACGCAAAACATGCAAATCCTGACTACTAGCAAATTCATGTTCTTCAGTTGGGCGCTAATGGAATGGCAAGCTCTGCTGTGTAAACGTTCTGATTAAGAAGTAGGTTGCTGGCGGTCGTAAGCAATGTTGAAATTGTAACTATAATTGCAGTCGTTCCGAAGTTTAATTTACTTCCGAGTAAAAAGGTTGGTTACTGAAATGGCGTCAAATTCGAAGGTGTCAATTTTGGACTACTTTAATATTGTTTTTGAGGGAGAAAATGGCAAGATCGAATCCAACTGTAAAGCTTGTGGAACCAGGATTCAGGCAAAGAGAAGTGTCACTTCCAACTTTGTCACACATCTCAAGGTAATTTTGTATTTGGGCACTGCATATTGTTGCAAAATTGAACCATCGTCATAATGCATTAATTACTATTTAGGGGTTAATAGGGAAAGCATGCGCCTTTGGTAGGAGGAGGTGGACAGCTGATAACGCTTCTGTTATTTCATGAACGCTTGAAATATCTTCATTCGAACAAAATGTCATGGTGGGTAAAGCTGTACACAAGAAGGCATACCTTCTTTGTTTTTACAAATGTAAAAAATACTAGGAAATTCCGGCTAATGCTATCATTAATTATCTTGCACACTCTTGATAAGACAGGATAGATGTGGATCGTGAACAGAAACTGTATATACCGGGAGACAAGCTTCAAGTGAAATATGTCAATAAATGCATAACATTCCCTACCCACTATCTATGTGTGTCATGTATCCCACCTCTCCCACAGCGCAAGCACCAGTCCATGTATGATGAGTTTGTGAAAAGGAAGGACATGAAGAGAGAGGCTTACTCCTCTGGCTCACTTCACATTATTACTTCCAACGGAGGAAATGCCCGTTACACCCATCCCATCACAGCAAGTGGAGGTGGAGGACGAATAGGGCCAGGGGATGGGGGAGGAAGTGGAGGAGGAGTGACCAAGTTTGACAGACACGACCCACGGCAGGTGTGTTTATGGATAGCTCGACATTATTTGATTAGGGATGGATTGCATAACATTAGACAACAATAGCTTATGTGTGTGTGTGTTTCCGTGTTTGTATGTGTACCATTTTGAACGATACAGTCTAAGAAACTGTGATATTAGCCAGGGTTACTATTGTGTGAATAGCTCTTTTCTCCTTACAAGAAGCAACAATGTAAACTGATTAATATCAACTTCAGGTCCTTGTCTCTGAAGCCATCGCCAAGATGTTAGTGCGTGACCTGCAGCCCGCTTCCATGGCGGAGAATCTGGGGTTCAGGGAGCTGCTGCAGCTCTTGGAGCCGCGCTACACGCCAGAGCCGAAGCGTTACTTTCATAGCCAGCTGTTCCCGGCCTATGCCTATCAGGCCCAGCTGGCTAGCCGCCAAGCCCTGTCCTTGGCACAAGCCCTGAGCCTAAGTCTGGACCTATGGAGGGGGATCCCTTGTACCAACGCAGGGTGAGGGAACAGAAAGCCAGCAAGATTTAGAAAGCTATAAGAATGAAAGGAGAGACAAAAATGCTGTCCAACTTGCCATTCTTATTGTGCGCACACAAACACGCACTAACACACAGAAACAAACGCAGTAAGACACAGTAAGACACACAGCCGTTTGGTGACATTTAGTAAAGCCAGCAGAGCCTTTGTCATGTGTACTTACTGCATGTCTCACACTCCACCCCCTCGCCCTCTGTAGGTACCTTGGTGTAACCTGCCATTTTCTGACTCCTGACTGGCAAATGCGTTCGTCCCTCCTCGCGTGCCTTCCCCTCGGCGGCGAGTGCTCCGAGAGTCACGTCCTCACCGAGTTCGAGGAGGTCTGCCACGCCCATGGGGTCCATGGGAGAGCCTTCCGAGTTGTCGTCGACCCTGCCCCTGTGAAGACTCCACCCGCGTGCCGCCTGCCGGGGTTCCACGTCCGTACTCACGGGGAGACGGACGACGAGGAAGAGGCCAGCGGTGACACTGTGGATGCGGGGATTGCCAACGGGGAGAGGGAGGGAGACGACGAGGCGGAGTGGGGGAACTCGTTAGGGGACGGCCTGCCGGGCGTCGGCCGGGTGGGCTGTTTCGCACGAGGCCTGGAGCAGTGCGTGAGGGAGGGTCTCCACGGCTGTCCCCAGCTCTCTGCCAGCCTGGGAAAGGCGGCCTGCTTCTACAACTACATCACCTCGGCCGTGCCCCCGGAGAAGCTCCGCCAGGTTTTCGAGGATTCGGAGGGCAGGACGGGACCGCCGGAGAGGCCCCCGCAGCCGGAGCAGGACTGGGCGGCCCAGTTGAAGGTGAGGGATATGTGTGGGATGGTCCATAAGAAATCATAACACAATCATAAGCTAAAAGCACAAATGAGTAGCTAGTACAAATTTGTTGCTATGCAATTACAGTTACTCTTGTTATTGTATTCCTGGTAGGTTGTAAAAAGTCTGGTTGCCTCTGATATTAGACTGCAGGGTTTGATGTGGTCATCTGATTGGTGATTGCGATGTGGAGTAACCCCGTAATAATGTTTTGAATGCGATGTCCGCTTGTAGGTGTTGCGTCGGCTGCTGGACTCCGTGGAGTTTCTGGAGGACGTGAGTGGCCGAGGAGAGCTGTCCCTGGGAGAGCCGGAGAGGGCCGTCCTGAGGGAGCTCGCCGACACCCTCGAGCCCTTCACAGAGGCCTGGGACATGGTGAACGGGGACCGGCGGACGGACAAACACGTCTCCATCAGCCTGGCCCTACCCTGCGTCCTGGGCCTCCGCAAGCACCTGGCGGAGATCTCCGCCCCACACTGCCCCTCCCTGCTTGTGGGCCTTACTCAAGCGGTGGAGCGCAGATTGGCACCCATCCTGGAGGACCCCCTCTACATCGCGGCCACCACCCTGGACCCCCAGTTCAAACTCTCCTGGAGCAGCAACGCAGACTGGCACCGGCAAGTCCTCCTGGAGGAATTGACCAAGCACAGCTCGGCCAGCGGCCCCCCGGACCCAGGCGTGGAGCTCCATCCGCAGGCCCAGTCGCCTCAAACCACTGCCCCGTCCCCGGTGGCCTCCCTCTCCCGGCCCTGCAAGCTGTTCTCGTTCATCAAGCAGAGGCCTACGGCGCAGGCCAAGAGCCTGGAGCAGGAGCTGGCGGCATACCTGCGCGAGGAGCCCACCGACGAGGAGCCTTTTCATTACTGGAGACGCAAGGCCATCGACTTCCCTCAGCTCGCTCAGGTGGCTAAGAAAGCCTTCACCGTGCCGGCTAGCAGCACGGCGGTGGGGAGCATCTTCACCACGGTGGGACGGTGTCTGCAGCCAGAGAAGGGGCGTGTTTTACCAAAGAATTTGGAGACCCTCATTTACCTGAAGGCCAACTATGGATTACTTTGGACTTAGTATAGACAGTTCTCTGTAGTGCTAAGGACACATGGACTCTTAACGCCACGAATTGTTGCAGCTGTTGCTCTCTGCAATTGGTCAACCACTCGGATGGCCTGGGTTTTATTTTGGTTACTTTTTTTTATTGAAGGAAGTGGTGTCCCGACATAGGCTGAATGTCCACTGTAGGGTTATTATGTAAGGTACTGCATTGTGTTTGGCAATTGTATGGATGGATCTTTTCAGGCCCACAGATGAGGAGAGAACCTACGTGATGATATGGACCAGGAAAAGAGTAAGCGAATCAATACTAAAAGCATTTTGGTCTTGAGCGTTGCCCCTTCTCCGACATGCTCTTTCCATAGACGGAAACACACAGCTAGCCCCTATTACTAAACACAGCCTGTGCCTGCATCCTACCAGATAATTACACAGTAGAATGACGCAAGGATGACTACATACATTGTTTTTGTGCAGAATACAGTTTATTTATATTCGTGATAACCAGATAGGTCGTAGCCAGTTAGTAAAGACATGTTAATGCCAATCTATAATGACACCGGTGTGTTTCCTTGCGTTCTATGTCCTATGTTATGTACTTAGGGGATTGTTGGTGTGTAAATTACCTTCCGACCTCGCTGCAGGCAGGTGTGTCTGTATCTGTATTTGAGTGTCCGTCCACACTAATACTCATGCACGATTCTCTTCCCGATGGAGTGGGACACAAAGATTACCGGTCGTGCGTGGATTTTCTTCGGTGAGATCAATATATTCTCCTGCCTATCCCTCCTCACCACGTGCCCTCCTGACAGACAGGGGTCAATTCTATTTACGATTCAGTAGTGTCTGTTATGTAGAAGCATGTAGCTACATTAAAGTGCCATACATAGGGGTGGGAATGTAATCCCAAGGTTGCGTTTCCCTTTTAACATTCCTGTATGCAAACGTCTTGTAACAGAAACAGAAGCTCAATCATTTGAATCTTCAATTGGTATTTGATAATCACACACAGTCAGGTAGCAAAACTAAAATGGGAATGCAAAAGCCTAAAGGGAAACGGTGCCTCTCGTCGTCGACATCGAATATCTGAAGCTTGTGCTGGGTGGATGCAAATGGAAGCAACCCATCAGCCAACCAACTCTCCGTTTACAGCTAGTGAATATGGAACGACCAATGAAAATGCAAACGATTGAATTTATATTCAAATTCTGACCCAAATTATCGGAACTGGCTAATTCAGTACATTTCGTTACTGGCACAAAGTTTGCATACACGAGTAACAAATGCAGTCTCATGATTACATTGCCATGTTGCAATTGCATTCGAATTTTGACAGCTATTTGCTCCCACCTTTTGAATTGAGTACCAATTTGATTGGCCTTTACCCCATTGATGCATTGAAGATGCGCTTGAATCAGCAGGAACTCTTTTTCTAGATCTCGCTGCTGTTTTCCTGTAAAACCTCTATGTTTTTATATTTGAACTTGTTGAGAGAAATGAATCATTGTGCATTTCTATGCCCGAAGTGTGTCTGTGTGCATTCTTTGTTCAGGCTGCCAGTAATTGGGAATCAGGGTAGTGGGAGGCTGGGTAATTGGAAGTAATTCCATTACAGATTAATTTGAGTCAGCAGGTTTGCAAGCAGGAGCCAACTTACTTGCTTTATCTTTTCTCACACAGACTAGTGGCAGCAAGAGACAAAGATATTACCGCCGGTATACAAAGTGCAAATAATCGGTAGTGCTGTTCTTATTGAACTTCTGCAAGTGACATTCAAACTGACTACTGCAAAGTCTAACAACTAACTACTTATAGCTACTTATGCTACTAGTCGGTGCTTGCTTGAGACAAGTAACTAAAAATGTTTTATTTAACCTTTAAGTCAGCTTAAAACAAGTTCTCTTTTGGAGTGATGAGCTGTTCCAGACATGTCCTTCAGTCGTTATAGTGCTTAGAAAATATGGACTGAAAATGTAATCGTTAGGATGACAAGATATTAATATGAAAGGAACTGGTTTGAGCATCGGGCTCCACCTGGTGCTCTCTGTCACCCATGGCAACAGGATCGCCTCCCCTGTCCCTATTTCCTGGGTATTCCAAAATGGCCTTGCACATCTGTAAAGTGAAAGCCGTTCAGAGATTGCATCGTAATCTGATCTATCGGGAGTAGATCGTTCACATGACCTGTCATAGATGAATAACCAACGACCACCCACAATCGATACTCAATTTAGGATTACAGCTCCATTTAGTTTCATATTTCCCATGTTGACCTGGTCATTTCAGTGCTATTGTGCCACACTTCTGTAAAGGGTTTAAAGGGATATTTCTTTTCTACTGTGGGTTTGTTTTTGTTTGTGTGTTGAGCAGCTTGTATCCTCTTCCCATCCCCCCAGTCTGTGACAGCTCATCCATTTGAGCTAGACAAGCATGCAGCCTGAAACCCTATTGGTAATTGCCTCTGAAATGAATTACTTGGCAAAGGAAGAGAGGGGGAGAGAGGCAGGGAGAGGAAATTGTAATTGAACAGCCCCCTCCCTTCTCATGCCTCGAGTTATTACATCTGCAGTGCCGAGACCCATTTTTCTCTCGCACACACACACAAACAATATATTTCTCCCTTCCCCCAGCCTCTGGCCACAGAGAGGGACCATATTGATGCAGTGTGATCTAACTGTGTGCGTATGATTTTCCACTTAACAGTAGGATAGAAGGTGAATAATTATGTATCACTGTGTGTGTATGCGTGTGTAAGGGAAAGAGAGATACATTGAAAAGGAGTGACGTCTCCGTTGTCGGGGTTGCCCTTTAGCTGGCCTCGGTGCGGTCCAAAGGCTCAGTAGCCTGCCGTGATTCGGGGCTGGCATGAGCAAAGGTGGTGTTTAGTATCTGAAGAGAGCCTCGGCTTCCTCAGCACACATACAGCCAGTGTGCTTATTAATAGACTGACTGTTGTTGGCATGTTGACAGCTTGGGTAATCACATGGGTAGGCGAACCCACCCTGTTATTCTGTGTAGCCTACAGGATGTGTGTTTTAATGTAAATATAGAAAAAGCATAACGTTAATTCCCTGTGCACTGTGTCAACTACTGCTTATATTTTCCCTGGCCTAGATATGTACATATCCTCAGAGAGATGTGCACACAAAACATGGTCCCTCGCCTTTTAATAGCCATGGCATGGAGAAAAAAGGGGGAGTGTGCCACTGAGCCAGCTACCTATGTCCTGGCCAAACACACACACACACCGTACACACACACACACACACACACACATATTCTGGCTTTGACTAGCTCTCACAATAGATTCTATTTCAGTAAGGACCCGCTCATATCACTCTTCTTACACTCACTGACTCCCGGATTCAGACATACACACACACACACACACATGGTCATGGCAGACAAGAACCCCAGCCGGGTCATCGTAAAAAAGAAGGAAAAGAAAGCAGAGAACAAGACGGATAAGGAGAAGGAGAAGGTGGTGAAGAAACCGGACAAAGGTGTGAAGAAGACTGAGGTGGTGACCGAGGAGCCACCCAAGGTGGAAGATGACCAAAAGCCAGAGGCGGGCGGAGGTGAAGGCGCAGAGGGGACAATGGATGGGGTGGAAGAGAACGGAGAGTTTCAGCCAATAGAGCTGCCACCGTTTGAAATCATCTCGGGGTGGGTAAGATCAGAAACACTGCGCCACCCTCATCATCTGACAGACACACGCGTACAGTCAAGCTGTATATAAACACTCATAAAAATGCACATGTCTATTGTACAAAGTATACATCCTGTAACATAAATGTTAATGTATGTGTGCCAAGCCAGTCAGAGTGTATGTTGGGGTGGTGTCTCAGACATGTACCTAATGTTGCTGAACAGAGTTAGAGCTTAATAATGCCCGGCAGCTGCCATCTTTAGCTAACCCCAGCATAAGAATAGGGATGAGTCACAAAGTCAGCATAGAAGACAGCCACTGCTTCAACCATGTCCTTTATTTAGAAGTGCGTCCTCTCTGTTTCTGTGGGTATTTACTGTTGAGAAACCAAATTATATTGTGTATGTGAAGAGATGGGGAGACCTCATGAGGCAGGTTATCCTATTACCTTTGGTCAGTGATTCCTTCTAAGCTTCTGCCTAATGTCAGCACTACCAGCTACAGCGTGACCCACGCAGGCCCTGGATAATGTACAGACAAACAGGATATCTAGGCAAAAGCCTGTGCTGTTTACAGAGGCAACCAGGGGGTGGCTTAGGGAAAACTGCTGTGTCACAGGGCATGCTAAGGTCCCTCTGGTAGTCCTCACTGCGTGCTGGCCTCTTACTTTTTCTCATGGTTCCGTCACTGACATGCCAGCTCTCGAATCAATATATCTCTTAGGTGAATCAAGTAACGTCGAGAGCTTTGTTTGTGGCCATCACTGCCATTGTAGTTGGCAAAGTTTCAAGTGAAAAGACAATCTTGTGGCGGGTGCGCACTGTAAGTTGCTTCGCTCACATATCGTTATTGCTATTTTAGAGGAGTGGAGGAGGACGGCCTCCGAGTGGAGTTACACAACGACCCCATCGACATGCACCATTCGTATTCCGTCGCTACACCTGCATTCGTTGACCTCTCCATCTCTTCTCCCCAGGGAACAGATGAGCCCGTTTTACTTCAAGTTCCAGTTCAGGAACGTGGAGTACTCGTCGGGAAGGAACAAAACCCTGCTGTGCTACAGGGTGGACACGCCAGGGGGCAGCGCGGAGCCCCTGCAGGGCTACATGGAGGACGAGCACGCCACTGCGCATGCAGAGGAAGCCTTCTTTCTTCAGGTAACATACTCACACACACACACACACACACACAGATAAAGGACGGTTGACATATCAGGCAGCACACACACGGTTTGATTCACGTAACACACTTCCCGTGTCAGCGTTCCCTCTTTCTCTTTCTCGGTCTCCATGGCCAGGTGCTGCCTCGCATCGACCCGGCGCAGAACTATGAGGTCACGTGGTACGTGTCGTCCAGCCCGTGCGTGCCGTGCATGGCCCAGGTGGCCTGCATCCTAGGCCAGCACAGCAACGTGCGCTTCCGCATCCTGTGCTCCCGCCTCTTCAACTGGGAGGAGCCCGACATAGCCCGGGGCCTCAAGGCCCTGATGTGCTTGCCGGGCTGCAAGCTCACCATGATGAAGCCCTCAGACTTTGTCCACGTGTGGGAGACATACGTTGAGAAGGAGGAGGAGAGTTTCTCCCCATGGGAAGACTGCCAGGACAACCACGACTACTACCGGGAGAAACTGGCTGACCTCTTAAAGTAGAAGGAACGACAGGCGTTTAGGTACATGTGAAAATATAGAGTAGTGCTTTATGGCAGAGCCTTTCTCAAACTCAGAGCAGCCATGTGGTCCTGGTCCCTGAGATGACTAACTGTGGACATAAGCTAGCCTCACACTCACTTTACACACACTTGATATAACCACGTCCTCGAGAGGGAAAATGCTGACATCAGAATGAGAATAAATTACCTTTTTGTTCAACATCAAAAATTATATATATATATATATATATATATAT
>JAVQJS010032574.1:0-31971 GCA_036024795.1 Galaxias rostratus
TTTTTGCCCCCCCCCCCCCTTTTTTTCTACTTTGTTTTCTAATATTTACAACACCTAATTGTTTCAGATCATCAAACAAACTATGTTAAAATGATTACAACCTTAAAAAACAGAGGAGCTTTTGAAATATTTCATTTATTAAATTAAAATGTATCCAACACTGTGAAAAGGTAATTGCCAGCTTTAGCGGCAATAATTGCAACCAAACGCTTTTGATAACTTATCAGCCTCATGTGACTAGAGGTGTATTGGGCCATTCTCATCAGAATTGTTATGATTAAGACATTAGATTAATTTATTCAGTCAGTATTTAGTCACTAACTGTTTTATGTTATGAACTGTTACGGTCCTCCCAAAGCATCCCAATGGGATCTAAGTCAGGACTTTGACTAGGTCAGGCCTAATCTTTGAATCGTTTTCTTTTTAGCCTTTCAGTTGTGGATTCTCTCGTGTTTTTAGTCACTGTCTTTATGTGTAACCCAAATCTATTTGAGCTTCACCTCACAGACTGATGGCCAGACATTGCCCTTCAATATTTTATGATAGACAGAATTCATGATTCTATTATGGCAAGTTGCATCCCCACACCAGTATGCAACCACAATTGTCACAGGACTTGCTAGTTTAATTTTCTAATCATCCGTCCAGTGAACATTATCCCAGAAGGTTTAGTGGTTGTCCTGGTGTTTTTTCTTTTGGGTAATGCCAGTGGAGCAATATTGATCTTTCTGTATAGTAGTGGTTTTCACTGAGCAACACTCCCATGAATTCCATTTTTTGCCCACTGTCTTTCTTATAGTTTGAATTATGATGCTGACCCTTTGAGTAATATTGGTGAGACAGCCACTTCTGGGAAGATTCACAACTGTTCATTTTTTTTATCTCCATTTGTAGATAAATCGCTCACACTGTCGAATCCTAGAGCTTTAGAAATGGCTGTATTTTCCTTTCCAGACTGATGGACCCCAACAGCGTTTTATCTTTGCTGTACTGAAATTACTTTTAATTACAGTACAGTGTGTTGCTTGTTGACACATTCTAAACTATTTTATTTAAGTGATGCTTAGTTTGAACAAGGCTGGCAGTAACCGACTAGGTTATGTGTAATATAATATAATATAATCCTTAAATTTATGAAATAATCATTAAAATTGCATTTGTTAATTCGGGTTGTAATTGTCAAAGGATAGAGTTTGTTTGAAAATCTGAAACAATTTAGTGTGGCAAATATTGGAAATCAAAGAAGTACCTCACGCGGGCACATACGTATTTTGAACTGTGTCTGATTCCATGATTTTAGTTGTTTGTATTACGTTTCCCTATCCCACACAATGCAAGATCTGTAGTTGATTTGAAGCAGTCATAGAGTTGCTTCTAACACAGTGATACAATGACCAATATGCAAAGAGAATAATACAAGCAACATACCACTACATTAAAGTTTGATTTTAAATTGTGTTAAAGTAGTTGCTAAATGACGTAGTAGATTTATTGCCTTTGTATGTTTGTTAAGCTTGATAATATTCTAAATGTCATCTTGAAGTCGATTCGTGTTACTTTTGTTTTTGGACAGTTGCAATATTTGCAAGTTGTGGTCTGTGTAGTCAAATGATGCTTTATGTAGTGGAGGAAAAGCGTCTAAAGTCATTTGTAATTTATTGGATTACTTTCTATGAAGTTATATAGAGAAAATTGAGGTTTAATTATTTTTATTAAACATATTCTGACTATCCACAAAGCCTGGATTGGATTATTATTTCAGTTAAGGAATAGTATAAGGTGTAGGCAAGTGGCTAATTTCCACAAAATGATTATAAATGAACTATGCCGTTATAATCCAGCAGGCTAAACAACGCTGCTGTGTCTATGTCTTGCCCAGTGGTGGCGCTCAAACTATGTAGCCTACTCATGGCTCATCAAGTTTATAGCAACAAGTTGCAATCGGCTCGTTAGGGTTTGTCCGTGACTTACTAGTCGTCTAGCTTCCTGCAACCGTTTGAACCTCCTGCTACACTTTTCTATCTATAGCCTTTACACCCCACACTCCACATCCACTGTACCTGTATTGGATCAGAAAGGGGCTGTCGGCGTAAGGTCAAATACACTGACGCTGTGTAGAAGTATAACTTTGGAACGGTCTGCTTTTTAAAAAAAACAATCCTGTAGCTTGCAACAAAAACCTGTTGATTATGTAGACACAATCAGCATGTTAACGGCGCAAGCGAATACATTATTTTGTAGTCCTTTGGCTCTCTTCCATTAAGTGAGTCTAGCAGGATTCTGTATCATGCTGTCTTTCAAGGAATTGTTACGGAAAGATGTGTGTACATTCTGCATTTAGGACTTGAATAAATAGAGATAATGTAAAATGTACGGCTAGTTTTTTAACCGTGTCAATTACAATCATGTCTGTTAGTGGAAGCGTTGGTTGTACATGGACAAGACTGGGACGATTTAGAAAGAAAATGGTGTGGCCACAGTGGGATGGTAAGCGCAGGACAACTTACAGTCACTTCACACATGTATTTAACAGCAAGCTGTGGCTAGATGACACATAGGGCATCGGCATAGACTACTCTACAAGGGTAAAGGATTAGTTTAAGGTATGCATATATTCAACTTAATGGTGTGGTGCTGTGACAAACGAAACCCGTTATAACAAAACAGAACAGTGATGAGGAAGACTAAATCTGTTTTTCTTGTAAATGCTGGATGAAAGCCAAACCGAAGTTTGCTCCCCGCTATGGTACTGTGAATCTCTTGGGTGGAGACTGGTAGCTTCCATCGAATGTAAGGTATAATTAGCATCTCAAAGAATAGTGTTTGCTCCCTCAAGCACATGGTACCTCGGTTCCCCCTAACAACCTGATAAAGAGAGGGATAAAGTTTAATGAAGTGGTTGATGGGCAGATTGCAGGTGTTTGTATGAGTCACAGCATAATATATTGTGACAAAACGTCCGGCAGACATCAGTCTGAAGTGGAACCAAAGCTACCTCTCCCATGGCACACCTACATCTATTGTATGAGCGGGCGTTACGATTTTAGGCTGCACTCTGAACTGGCCATGCACATACATAGGCCTTAAGTCCTGGTGAACTAGAGGCAAGGGCTAAGGGAAATGTGCGGCACAAGCCTTGTTTGGGTGTTTCTAAATGACACAGTGACCTTCTGTGATGAGGAGCATTTGAGCAAACTATTGATGTGGGCGAGAGCAAACAGTTTAATTTGAGCCTGCCTCGGTGTTCCTGCTCTTCCATCTCATAACTGAATCACAAAAATGCGGCCAGTAATTTGCAGCATGCATGTAAGCCTTTATAGTCATATTTTCAACTATTCGCTCAATCTGTGTTCTAAAAAAAAGGTGGAATAGATTTGACTCACACACATTTTTCCGGTACATGTAAAGCCTATTTAAGAGGAGCGCCATGCCACTAGAGAGAACTGGAGATGATGGTGTTGAAGGTTGGACGTGTAACAGACATATTGTCTACTTCAATCTACATCAACACACTTGAGGCTATATAGAGTAGTTCAGTTTCAAAGTGCCTTTTAGAATGTCACTATATCCAACCTCGAACCGAACAAAGAAAATCTCTAACCACCCCTCATAATGGTTGCCTATCCTCTGTATTGTCCAATAGCACCAAGAAGAACCATGAGGAGCTCACCATGGCAACCCAACGGCTGAGTCTGCTGAGAGCTCAACAATGCTGTCCCAATTGCTGACGGGTCATTGGATTCAGGTTAGAAAATTACTCTGGCATCACACACAGTGGATGGATGTGTGTCAGGAGAACTGTGTTGATTATGGTGTGTTCCACACAGGGGTTGTCAGAGTCCCAACAGAGTCATTTTAAAAAGACAGTAAAATGACCAACACAGTGAAATCACACCTTGAGGATCCTGAAGATGAGCATAGAATTGTAAGGGGTATGTCCCCAATTATGATCAAGCTGTAGATGACAAGCGTGTTTGTTGCTTTGAATGTTTGTGTGTGACACAACGAGAGTTAACATACATGTTCAAAAACGAGGTCTTGATGGTCTGTAGAGTCAGCGCTAAAGTATTTGTGTAAGACAGGAGCTCTAGTGGAGACCCTCATCCTCCAAGAGCACAACAGGAGTGCTGGGAGTTAAGGACCGACCAGTGAGTCTGCTGCCCTCTGCTGTACAGGGCTAGAACTGCACCTCCAGATAAACACTTCTGTACTCTAACACTTGGGGTCACTGTATGACTGTAATAAAGAAATCATATCAAAGGAAGCAGAGATTGAAAGAGTCTGTGTTCCTGACTGTTTCCTGTACACAGGGTATCTTGGAGCGGGATGTGCCCCAGCGTTCTCTGGTTGCCTGCTGTTTGGAGATTGTCATCTGCTCTGATCCTCCAGCCAGCAGCAGCATCTCTCCAGTCTAGAGCTTCTTAAGCATGGCAACCTACCATTTCTATAAGGTTTGGATCTCCCACAGTGGGCAATGTTGTTAATGGGCTGTATGTTTGTGTGTGTTGGTGCGTGGGAGTACATGTAACATGATGTGGGAGCCACACATCAAATCCACAGTGAGGATGTTTACTGATTCAGGCCCTATATGATACCATCTGATGTTAACCTTCCTGTTGTGCTGTGTTGCCTCGGGGGATAGAGCTGGTTTTCCGGGCAAAAGAGAACCTACTTCATGCTGATGTCCATCATCTGAGGGGGCTGGAAGAGCAGGTGCTGGAAAACCTGGCCTGGTACAAGACTCTCTGCTGCGGGACTGCATCAGAGCATACCATGTTCCTCTACATACCTGCCAACAGGTGTGTGGCCCACTTTATTCAAACACATTACGAAACAAAATGGTTCAACTTTCCATTATATGTGTGAAACCAAATGTAAGTGAAATCTCTTTTAAATGTGTGCCATTGATCACAATTCAACAGACACACACACACACACACACACAGATAATCAAAACAAATATATTGTAGCAGACATCCCAGACATAAGGCAGAAATTCATAGAAACATTATACAAATTTTATTTGCACAGATCAGTTTCAAACCACACATTCTAGACCACCTTTACTCACATTTTAATTATTAATTTGACAAGATATGGTAATATTTTAACATCGAGCTGAAGTTTATTTAAACAATAAGGTCAAAAAGAACGAATATAATTTTTCACAGACCAGAATTTACTCCAAGGACGTTAAGCCTGTCCTTTGCCGCAATGTTTCACTGTGTATTGTAACTCTAAACTGCAATAAGGAAGCAAATAAAATGTGAGCCTCTGTATGACTTGGTTTGAAATTAATAGCTTTCAGTGCACCCTAGCAATATAAGAGAGACAACATATCTTAAAATATAGCATACGTCTGTGAGATTACTGTTACTTTTAATGTAAAGTAAAGTTTTGTTAGCTTCGTTTAACTGCATGAAATTGTTATAACAGTAAGTCGAATGCTCGGATAATATATCTCCGTCGAGATCAGACAGGAAGAATGACCAGACTTTTTCTTTTGTACTTTCAAATGTCAGGCACCCTCTAGTAAACAAAACACAGTGAGATAATTTTTACTTATTTCCCAGCTTGTTGGAATGTGTTTCAAAACATATCTCGTTTAGTCAAGATTCGAAGAGATGGTATGCATTATTTCGAATTTAGAATTGAATTTTCATAAGTGGTCTTAGTTCACAAATCAGAGATATTTTCATTGGCACTTGAGAAAGACCTATTTATTTGTCACTAATTTCCCCACTAGTTTGAGGACTTCAAGGGAACACTATAAAAGGCAGCTTATACATTCATCAGACATGCAGTCTCACTGATGACGTTAGGATCAGGTTTTTTTTGTATTGCTTACTTTCAGCCCATGGTGAGAACTCAAAAAGCAGCAGATCCCTCTCCCTTTCTCCATTCTGTTCTAGACAAAACTAACAACAGAAAACTAATCATAGAATGCGGCTATTAAAACAGTTATACAACAGTTAAAAATAAATGTTCTTTTAAAGGGTATGAGTTTGTTTCCCAGAAGTATTTGTGGCTATTACAACATTATTGGTCCAGGAAACCCAACTAGCACTCTGTCATTGTCACCATGGCAGCTGCCACTGTCACCATCAACAATGGCCATCACCTTACCAAACTGGTTTGATGTAAGAAAAATGTATTTAACAAACCAATAGTTATTACTCTAGTTGTATGTCAACATCAATTCAAATATTTTTTAAAAGGCCTAATGTCTGATTTAATATGTGTGCGTTTTAACTTGGTGAGCCGGCCACTGGCCACTCAGTGGCAGTCTAGCTTTAAAACAGCACCAACAGAGACCAGCTCCTGGCTTGCTGTATTATTAGACAAGGAGGCAATTTGATAAGACCATTCCTTATGCCAAGTCATCAAGGTCATCATTTGTGCAAAAAGCTTAAATGTGATTGGTTGTGACCAAATTTCTCATGTAGACAGTTGTAGATTACCATGCCAACAAGCAAAAAGCTCTTGTTATAATTGTTTGTCTTTTAGTATAACACGATTACTGGATTCTTGTGGTTTATTTTTTTATTTATTTGTGGTCTGCTTTCAACAATGGGAGTCCAAGGGTGTTTTTATTAGGCATTCTTGCGTCCAAGACTTTGTTAGCGTTGTAAGAGAGAGATTGTTCTGTTTACATATATACAGTATGTAAATAGAGCAGGAAGTATAGGAAAAGTATGTCTTGTTCATACTGCATGTCAACCATGCCCATGTAGAACAATGAGCCCGGTCTTTTCTCCAACCAACTCTTTCAAGCTTCATGCCGATATAGTTTGGTTATATGTGTATATATATATATATATATACAAATTACGGCTATTTTACTTCACAACATCAACCACTGTGATATGTTCAATGTTCTGCTGGACCGTGACACCTTAGCATAAACATTGTTCCACCCTTGAGTAAAGATGATCGAATGGATTGATTACCAGTTGATGGTCTCAAGATGGATCAGGTCGGTTTCTATGACGGCTTGCTGATTGATAAACAGTTCCACAGAGTGTTTGTGTAACCATGCATTGGCATGCTAGGTAAATTATCAACCTATGTTGCTTGGCAAGCCAATCACAATAATTCTCTAGAAACCAATCAACAAAGGTATGTAAAATAAAACCTGAAAGAACCACACACACCTGTCAACTCAGCTCAACAGGAAGACTGACTCATGGTTGCTACGGGGATGAAGCAGGCCGGCCTCCACAACAGTCTTTTTTGAGCTTATAGTTTTGATCGGTCTGCTTGAACTTCATATGCTTCTCGATTTCAGCTCCTGAGCAGACAAATCTAGACCAGAATACAAATATTTAAATTGTACGGAATCAAAACCATGGGGTGCAATACCAGTAAAGGTGTCAAGGTGGTTGACCCATCCAAAAAGCCTGAGGAGAGGCCAAAGTCTGCCACCTCCAACAAGGAGGACACGTTAGTTGAATCTGTTGTAGCTTTAAATGAAGACAAAGACAAACCACCTGAGACGTCCAGCTGAAAATGACAGCCTCCGCTTTCAGTCCCAGCGAAGACAAAGTAAGATCGGCACTTATGACTGTGTGATACCATAGTTGATTGTTTGGTGGTAGCATGTCATTTTTTATGTATTATTTTGATTACATTACTCTTTTGTAAATGTGACATGGGGTGATACCTTACGTTAAACAAGCAATTTATGACCATCACCTAGGGTCACTTTGATACGATCCCCTTCATAACTTGACTGTCGTGTGTGTCTTTGGCAATTTGACAAGACAAATAGGCTGTGTGGCCACTGAGATGGGCTCTGTGTCTGTGTCAGTGTGTGTACAGATTGGCCTGTCCAGGGTGAAGGAGGGCCTGTCAACTGGAGGAGGCTACGCAGCACAACTGGCTGCCAACCCCCGTGTCATTTGGACCAAACACACAACAAACACCAACACACTGGAACAAACATATTCTCTCAGTGGTCTTTAGATGGATTTGATAGAATAATGAATACACAATACTATAACAACCACAGAGTACATTCGCTTTACTACACTGAATGTGATTTTGAAAGGCTTGGACATATTGCTGTGAAGATTTTTAGAAAAAAATAAATACCCCTCTGCAACTTTATTGGAATTCAGGTTTCACTCGTGTGTTCATTAGCCACCTTACAGGCCTCACAATTTAGTAACCTTAACCGTTTATCTCTGTGTCCAATTAAATCGTTGACTGTTTGTAAGGCACACTACATGCTCCCTGTTTGCTTTAAACACCACACATCTCTACTCTCACCCTCTCATGCTGCTGTATACCGGCTGGCCTAACTTCACAGGTACAACACTCTCTTTCAAATGCTTCCAATCCTAGCTGCAGGCTAGACCAGCAATCCTCTACACGCTTTACAACAGGTATGAGTTCCAGCAGTTTGGGTCCGTATCTCAAAGCTGTTCTAATGCCCTACATAACAATGAATCAGGAAGCTGCTCCTGCCTTTATTCGGACAGCAGCAGCATGCTTTTTATGGCCACTAATGAAACCCTGCCAATGCAACAGAATGGTTGGGAATAGTCCACTCCGTTGAGCCTTCGTTTACCACCAGGGGGCATGAACAACAATGCAGTTTGCGCCATAACCACAAGGGAGCAGAAGTGATCTTTCAGCAGCACTGGGACATCCGACCCCGGCTCCATTTGCTGAAGACATTTAATCTGAAATATATGTTGTAAGTTTATTACCAGGCAGTGAATGGAGCTGGAATGGAATAGCCATTTCACAAAGCCCTATCACAAAAACCCATCTCAGAGGCAGCGGGAAATTACATGAAAATATTACCATTATACAAATGGAAAGTGTGATCGAATAATGTGTTTGAGAAGATAAATGAAAAGCACTTTGTTGGAAAAGGCGGTGCTAAATAGGTTTTTAATTTCAGATGCGGGATAAAAGAGGAACATTTTACCCCTATTTCAGTTGCAATTGATTAGAGGGTCCACACCTGTGGAGAAGGAAGGCCTTATCATCTCATTATCAGTTAATTAATATGCAGGCACACATGCCAATTATCTTTACCCCGCCATTTAGCAGAAATTAGACATTGATGTTTTAATGGATACGGAATGGATGACTTCTCTGTTGCTTTAAAGACAAGCCAGGCACACTGATTGACAAGGCACTGCATTGTTCACTGAGACAATTGAATTAAGAGCGACTAGAAACAACAGATTGTTACAATGTCATTCAACAAGATCAACCATTGAGCTTCTTTTTTTATAATCCTCTGATCTTTTTGTCTTATTCTCTTTAGATTAATGGGTCCATGGTACATGGATGACACTGCAGTAGACCCAGAGCACATACGTATTTGTATATGTTTTATATGAAGGACACTTTAATGGTATCTGCTATTTCATTCCTCACTGCCATTGCCCGACTATCAGAGGTCCAAGGCCATGCCCATTGAAGCAAAACCGGGGTGAGAGTAGATTTATCATTCAGTCGCGTTCCAAACCTCATTCCTTAAGGACTCAAGTGATAATATGTGAAATCATACAAAAGCTACGATAAGGCTCTGCATGACAAAACCTCTAATAATGGAGCCGATGAACCCATGGAGTTGAGACTGGGAGGAAAATGACTAAAGAGACTAGTAAGCCATCATTACAAACACTTACACATGGTTATGCCAATAAGGTTCAGGCAAATAAAATGAGAGGGTCAGCGCAAAGCGACTCTGGGGTGTAATCTTCAAGCCAGTAACTGGCCATTTATAGCAGAGGTATAATGGTCTGTCACAAATAAGTATTCCTATTATTTTCAGCAAGCTGCTCTCGATATGTTCCACGCGGGGCCTCTTTTGTGAATATATGATCAGAAGGCTGACAGGCGGAATCTTTAATCTTACACTGGCCTTGAAGAATGTCAGTGATCCTGCTGGAACTGCGGGCTATGGCTCTGATCTGCGCCACGATGTGGAGCCGCAGCCCTGCTCTGATTGTTTATAGGGGCTTATTTATTTCACTATAACATCACCAGATATTCATAATTGCTTGTCACAGCCATCTGGGCTGAAGTGTCACCGTGGCCTTTGGAGTGTCTGTTCATCGGCAGTTGATTGAGCGCAAATAGTAAGCGCTCTTTCAATGAACCCCCCCCCCCCCCTTACTCAAATCGCCCTACAATAAAATACGATTTGTTCCATAGGTCAGCTTTCATTTGGGGACCAGTCAGATACGGCATTTTCTCTCCCCATTGTGATTCTGGGGAGCATCCATAGACACCAAATACTGTCATGCATTATCCGTGTGCCGTCTCCTCAGATAGAACCATCCGCACGCTTCTATGGGCTTCAGACTTTGGAATAAGGACATTTCAGATATCCTGTTACCACTGTGAAGATCTCCGTCATAATAACGATGTTATTTTAACACTTAACCAAATCCATTTAAATGCTCCATACTTACGAATATGTCAATAAAAAGCTATCTTGTCCCTTAAATGTTAAACCCTGTTTTTCTAAATATTCCCTTTTTTAGAGGGACTTTAAAGAAAGGTCACTATCGAGGACAAATAGAAGGACGGCAACAGGAAACATCTCAAAGTAGGTGATTCATCTGCCTTAATGCAGTCCATTAGACTCACCTTTTAGTGCTCAATGAACAATGGCAACTCAACGTCAAAGTTTATTTGCACAGGATATTTTATGTTTTTGAAGAGCCCAAGTCAGCGCTGCCTAATGGAGTATGAAGCCCGAAAGGCAATCTGCTTGAACTGCAGAGAAAATAGTATTTGAGAGAATCTGCCCACTATTCATCTTCTACTGTTTCGCAGAAAATCTACTCAGTCATCCCCGAATTAATAGAATGGTCATGATATATCTCCCCATTAGATTTCGGTTAAATGTCATTTCAATGAAAACTATATGGGACACTGCAAATAGATTATGAATGAGTGGAAATGCTCATAAAGGCTCGCAGGCAAATAAGATTTAGCTGAAGATAAAGGTCAGGATGCTGGTGGAGAGATACAAAGAGGCGTATGGACTAGGCTGACCTGATTATCCTGGATAGGAAGACCAAAGAGATATGTCATTTTGAAACAGGGTGAAATGTTATGTCAAGGTACTAAACAGAGCTTGTAGCCATATTACCGCTGTGCTTTCTCCCTGTTAGTCTGTTAGGAATGTTCATCATATGCCAGTGTTATTGTGCAGGGCAGCATTCAAAATGGAGTTATCCTAGATGCTTGTTGATTCAAAGAGGGATGTGAAATAGAAATTGGTTGACTTCAGTAACGTGGGAATTACTGTATATGATGGGAGTAGGGTTTAGTGCTGTTTCTAGTGTTTTCTAGGGCCTGATGTTCTTCAAGGTGAGAGCATTGTGAGCAAGGGGACCCTGGCAGCTGCAGTGTAATTATGTGAAACTCACTGCTGTACAATACAAAAGCTACTGTGACAGGTGGGGCCATTCATCTCTCCTATTTGTTTTGCTTGTACGCACCCACACGCGTGCGTGCGTGCGTGTGTGTGTGCGTGTGCTTGTGTGTGTGTGTGCGTGTGTGCGTACGTACGCAGCTGTGTGTGTTTGTACATGTGTGTGGAGAGTATATGTAGGAGAGTGTAAATGCAACCAGTGTGTGTAGTGAGTCCTTTGAAAGCAAATGGAGAAAAATAGGAAAATGTAGTCTAAATGTCATTCATTCAGCTACCGTGTCGAGGTGACCTTATAAAGAATCATCCTTCTCTTTTATAAATGCAGACAAGTGGATTCTGCCAAATATCAAATTTGATAAGAAAGAATAGTTTGTGTGAAAGCATATGTGGACCCTGTTCACTCTTTGATAGTGGACAGTGTGCCGCTGATATGGGATGTGATCTTGTTCAGTCTCTTACTGTGGATACACAACACACAGACACATTTACTCACACAGGCTTACATTGGATGCATTCTTACTAATGCCTTGGTTGTGTGCATTGTTTTTTTTGTTTACCAATGCCAGCGATGTTTATGTTAAAAAAAGACTCCCATCTGGATCATGAAGATCCTCTGTGTTATCAGTTCTGTGGAAATGTTGGTTGTCATTAGTGACTCATTAGAATAATGGTTGCCTCATGCACATCAAAGATCACTAACAGTCCATTATTAGCTGTAATACTTGGCATGTCATTATGCTATAGCACAGCATGGTTTGCTCAGACGGGAAGCTTGCTTAATACTTCAACTGGGTTAAAGTCAACAGCCCGTTTGAAACATTTGATTCCTGTTTGTGTAAATCATTGTGTTTATGCATTTGTTTGCTTAAATTTATGCAGACTTGATATGATTATGACTGGGAGCAGAGGTTTCTGCCTGGAGCTGAAAGGCTGCCTATTAGCTAGCATGTTTGTTTGTCTGCAGATTGCTGATAACAAACCTGGTGCTCCCTGTGATTGGGCCGAGCAGAATGTGACCTCATCTCAATGAAAATAATTAGAGCTCCAGTCAGGAGAGGACTGAAAGATCCCAGCTGCAGCACTGCACATAGAGAGCCCTCTGTTTGCTGCCATTAGTCCCCCTCAATATTTATGAATAGTGCCTGGGCTTCAGCAAAATAATATTAATGGGAATTGCTAAGCAGAGTTGGGTTTCTTGACTGTAAATCTTTACGGCGAGATTAATCAGGAGAGGTAGGGTCTGACTATGTGAAGGGCTGTGTTCACAAACTAGAGGTAGCAAAGTAGGATGTTGTTGTGTCCTTTTCAGGTTGAAAACATAAAAATGCAATAGATGTATTTTATAATCATTGCTTTACAACAGGGCTGAGAAAATGGCTTGACGCAATACATGAAAAAGCTCTTTCATTTAGAGAATACATGCTGATTTATTACCTAATTTATGTTGTTGAAGTAATGAGCAATTCTTCAACAAAACTAGAACACATTGCGCTAGCTAATGCTGATTAAGCCTTTGGAACAAAGAAAATAGATTACTGTTGAAAACCTTAACAAGGACCACGGAGACACAGATTTGACTTGCTTTCTCTCCCCTCTAACGTTTTGTACATCTGTGCCTGCTCTGCATGGCAACATCATTTGTGGTGTTGGTGTGGAGGCTCCATTAGTGTTTCATTTATCTGGAAAGCCTTTACCCAAGTACTGCTATCCTGTCATTCATGTGTAATTGCCATGCTTGAAAAATAACCAGTAAATGATGTGATTGCTGGACACATAAAAGCACTGAGCAGAATGTTTAACTCTTCTGGTGTGTGTGTGTGTGTGTGTGTGCGCGCGCGCATTCATGCGTGTGTAGCAATAGTTTTTTTTTAAAGATTAGAATTAAACATGCTTTATGGTAAAGATAATAGATTTACTTTAGAGGTAGTTTCCACAATGGCAGTTCAGTGAATATGAAACACTGTTTCTCTTCAGTGGTCAGGGCTTTACCTTGTTTTTGTGTTCCTGCCACCGTTCTCTTCCACTGCCCATTGTTCCTCAGCGTAAAGGAAGTGTGGAAACTACTCAACCTGCTCTTGTGTGACGAGTGGTGTGTGTCCACGTGTATATGTCGGGTGTCTATGTGTGGTGTGTTGCCATTCAGTGCATCTGCTCCTGGCTTGGGTTGCTGTGATCTCTGGTCTGAGGGGCCTTAATGGCAGCCTGCAGCCCTCACAGCCATTTCTGGCCTCATTACATAGCCATCATTAAAATGTTAATTCATCCAGTTAAAGGGGCAATTAAAAGGGTAATTAAAAAGGCTTTGTTCCATGGGTGTACCTGCGTGAACAGTGAGACTATTGCTGGGCCCCTCTTTGATGTAGACCGTCTCCATGCTGCCCGCAGTCTAATCCTTTTATCAAGTTTTAACTGGGTGCTAGTCCGTGGACTGTTCCAGGGATGATAACCTGGGGGAGGGGGACGGGGAGGAGATGAAATACAACACATCAGTCCAGTGCAGGGGAATGTAGAGATAATGTATACGAACCTGTTGGTTGATCTACTCTTTTAGAATGCACCTCTCTGCTCTTCACACAGGGCTTTGTGGCTCCGGTAGCAGTGTCCCCGTTAGCCTAAGCAGACTCAATCAAAACCGAGATGAAGTCATCCTCCTATCAGGTCATTAGTGTTCAACTTGTCCCAAGCCAAGGGGATCTGATTTGAACGGGAACATGCTGATGTGAAACACAATTGCTTCTTGGCAGCGACACAAACCAACTGTGGCACCAACTAATGTAAACAGTCATCATTTCTGTGTGCACAATGCCCTGAATCTGCTGCCAGCCCCTTCCATCAGGGGTTTCTTAATCCTATACTGTGTGTGGATGTTTCCATGTGATATCTTATACAATGGGCCCCAGTGAATAAAAGAAGCTGTGTTTACACATTAAAAGAGTCCACTGTTGATCCCGCCAGTGTTAATGAAAGTTAGCACAGATGGGAAACTCTAAAATGAGAAATGATGGATTCACTCCAGCTTGCGAGAGCTGCAGGCCCATTTGCTTTCAGAGCTGGTGAAGTGTCAGTGGTTTAATTTTATAGTGTGTAGTTTTCCCTGATTTCCCCCTGGAACGGAGGGCTGCCAGAGAATGCGGAACATCTGCTGCCACTCAGAGAGATACATATAAAAGCCATCATTTCTATCAGCGCGAGCTGCAGCAGAGTCTAGGAAGACAGCTAGGCGCACATTAGAATACCTGCCTTTTACCAGTCTCATGGTGACTCCTGGGGATTGACAGTCAGAAAGCTATTAGATTATCCTCTGTTGCCAGAACATTTGGAGCATTTCAAATAGGAGCCCAGAGGCAATGCGTGCTAATGTGAAGTATCAAACACAGCGGTACAGTACAACCCTTCAAATGACTGCAGATTGTGCAGGTATACAGTTGAACCTATTGCTATAATGCGACGAAGTACAACAATACTGCTATGCCCCGTGAATCCACGTACAACATTGAATGTTTTATTAATAAAACATAAAATATTTGTTGCAGGTACTGTATGGCACTTCCTAGTTCAGATGACACAGGCTTGTAGTGCTTTTATTCCGGGATATAGCAACAAAAAATTATTCCAGTATCATAAACAACTTTAATCATGTAATTTCTTCATAGTCAGATTGTGTTGCAGGCGTTTATTGCTTTTTGATTGTATTCCTTGATGGCTCTGTTTTTCTCCTTCCATTTTGTTATTTATCCCATGTATTTTCCAGAGACGGTAATACATTTCCTACTTTGGAGCAGAATTGAAGTCATTTGGTCTGTCAGGTCTACTCTCATTTCTTTCAAATCAGATAAAGGAGCCTGCTAGTCATTAGACGACAATGTTGCAATAGACTGTGAAATGTAACATATACAAAGAAAGCAAAGTCAACGTTGACCTTCAATGGAAAAACAAAATTGAAATGAATATGGGCACGACTGCAGATCATCTATCTAATTTAAACCAATGCTTGTCTTTCTCTGTCTCTGTGGATTTTTGACTGGATGCCAGTCTGTCTGTCTGTCTGTCTGCGTGTGTGTGTCTGTTTCTCTATCTGTGTGTTTGCCACTTTGCTGTGTACGGTGAGGTCTTTCTGTTGCCTAGCTACCTTTTGTGCGTCTGTCCTCCCGTCTAATCGTTGGTGTTTTGTTTCCCCCCGTCTTTATTTCAGCCAGGCCTCTCTGTTCCTTCCTTGGCTCCGTCAGTCAGTGGCCAGGCTTCATGGCTGACTCATGACTCAGCCAGGCACCGTGCCCTCTGGAATCATGCGATATTGAATTAGGGCAGCTATGCTTTAGGGTGCCTCGCCACTTAGGAACATGTCACTGGCCAAATGTGATTTGGACCATGGTCTTGAGCCCCTAAACCTTCTATCGAAGGTACAGAGTGGTGTTTTTGTCAAATTGGTCATGCTACATGCTACAGATTGGCAAAACAAACGGACAGCTGGTTCCAATCCTGGTTTTAGTGGATGATGATAGGCCAGTAATGACAGGATTAGAGACGTGTAACTGCACACCGTGTTGGGTCCGTTCCTGGGAGGGCTCCTGGCGAGAGAGAGGTTAAACCAAGGAGCTCAAACAGGGATGTTTGCACATCACTGCAATGAGCCCCTGACGTCGCCCATTGTATCTGTTGGCCAGGGATTTGAGGAAGGGGAGGACTGGGGCGCTGGAGACTATTCCCTCCGTGGGAAAGGCTGGCTGGCCACAACTCATGCATGCTGGGCGAAGGTTGGGATAGGTGAGACGCTCTGTAGGCGGCGGGATAACTCAGGAGTAGTTGCTCGTTTGGCCTTTCCCGGACAGAGCAAGATAAATCTGTGGTAATCCGGTAGATTCCCGGTTCACCTTTCCTCCCGTGCCGAGACAGGCAGTGGCCTGTGGCTGCTGCTGCTAATCACTAGTGCCAGTGTCAGGGGCGTGACCAGGCAGAGGTGTCCAAGTAGATAGCAGCCAGCCAGGATAGAGATGTCTGCAGGGTGCTGGTGTTATAATGGCATGGAGGGAACCGTTGCTCTCTGTCAGCAGGCCTGGCATTACGGCTGTCCCAGGCCCATGTCATCCCCAGTTAACACTGGCCAACATGCTGGCCATGGGCGGGGGACGCCTCCCTCCAACAAGTCACTGTAGGCACCATTGTCCACTCCACTCTAATCACTCTAACTGGCTTTGTGTTCACTTCCCTCGAACCCTGGAGCCCATGTTTGTGTGTTCAGAGTGCCACTGTGCTGAGCGGAAGCTAGTAGTGGACAGGCCTTTAACCGAATCGTCCTCCCCGGGCCTCCTGCAGACCCCTGGCCCACCCATCACCCCCATGGCCGCAGGAGCCTTCTCTGTCTTGTCCCCCTGGATCAGCTCAGGGAGCCCGGCCGCATGCTACAGCTGACCGCGGAGATGGGCAGTGCTGCAGAGAAGCATATGTTCACTGTTACACGTGAGCTGAGGTGACGCGAGTGCTGAGCATCTCCAAAGCCACATATGTCCAGCTAGTTATGCACAAATGGAATCCCCCCCCCACACACACACACACAAACACTACAGCACTTCCTCCTGCATCCAGATCCAATATAAGCACATCTCCAACTCATCAGCTACAGCCCCGCTCACTCCCTCCCCAACAAAACCATGGCAACCGCTGGATTACCTCCAGCGTAATATGTATTAGATTTGATGGAGTCAAAGCACTGGCCGCCATCTAATTAAAGCTAATGTGTTTCTATTTGTGTTATGTGCTGCTGATTGTGGTCTCAGTGGACTGTGCGGGGCTAGCGTTGACATGATGAGGCCAGTGTTTTGGCTGCTCAGCGGCTCCCTGTAATTGAGGCCACGGAGTTAGTTCACCATGATTGCTCTGCTTTTGGTGTGTTCCGTGAAATAAGCTGTAAAAAAAACAGCTCCAGCAGAATCCTGATGTTGTTCATTTTACAGCAGTTTTGCGAGTCTTTGTGAGACAGACCAGGCATGCTTTTCCTACAGTACAAATAGTAGCATTGCAAATCAAATAAGCCACTCATCCCGATGACTCACGCAACAGAAGTGGCGGCAGACAGAGTACATCATAATCAGTCACTAATCACTTGATATATACTTTCTTGAGAGGCATGCCCATACTGGAGAGACTGTATCTATCCTGCCTTGTGCTTTTCAAGGTAACCATCCTTTCTGCTCTGTCATCTCACCCACAGAGCCTGTGTCTGCCGTGGGGCTACTCTTTTCTTCATTTCGCCATCCGTCTATATCAAATGGATAATGTTTGGATGATGTTTTCTTCTGAAGGATAGCTTTGATTGCTTTTAGAGGAACTCCAACAGGCATGCAAATGGCAGCAGACAATCAGCAAAGGGTCCGCCTGTGGATTAAGTTATGTGTGTGAATATGCGGAGGTGTGTGTGCGTGTTGATCCTTGAGCAATTTTTGTGGCATTTAAATTTGGCACTTTTTAAAATGCCCTTTGTAAAGGTGGCCGCTTATTAAAGAATCTCTATTTGCATAAGCTTTAATGATAGAAAACAGATCGTAATTCTTTGATAATTACAGTGATTGATTTACACGAAACATTCTTATTTTTTTGCTGAGAAAAAAATTCTGCCAGTAATTATTACATCTAACCGGCAGTGCAATTTGATCAGCATTCATTAAGTATTCAGAAATGGAATTCATCCCTGTCGTCATTTCATCCTCGAAGAGACTTGAGTGGGATCTTTAGACGGGGTGGCAGCCTGCAGTACTATTGAGCCCCAGTCCATTGAACTCCAACATAAACGGTAAAAGACATTCTAATCTGCGAAAGCGGGGATCACAGCGCATTTCCATAGCAGCCTCTCCCATTGTTGCAGAATCCAATCTGAAGTGGCACAGAACAGTTGTTTTTCACTCGGCATGCACTCTGCCCACTACACCCTAATGGCAGCATCACAATAAGAAAATATGTTCTGATTACCAGTGAATATCCTGCAGCGTCCGAGCTCTTTTCTCCGACGCTTCAGAGCCCATCCCTTTCTGCTGCCCAGTTCATCTCGATCTGGACAGGGAGGCAGAGGATGGAGGGGAGAAGAAAGGAGAAGAGATTTTAGTGCACTCTCTGTTCTCTGCGATAATGAATGCTTTGTCAGGGAGAATCCATCAACGGTCACCGTGGGGGGAGGAAATGTCAGGGAAAGTTATGGTTTGTTGGCTTTTAACCCACGTGGCCCAGCCCGGCAAAGTAATTGAAGTACAGAAAATGTCATGTTGCTGTGCTTCATCTATTTGTATAGCTGTCTCAGAGGATAAATAGAAATATTGCTGTGGCAACCCAACGAACAACAAGTCGGGTGTCTTTTCAGAAGACTCTAAACAGCGCTGTTGAATGTGTGGGTGGAGGGGGATCGTACACACGGCACTGTACCCGGCTCCATTGCCTCATAGAGAGGAGCTCTGTCAACTGCTTGTTCCACCTGTCTCTTTGTGTGATTTTTATCTCCCCGTTCCTTTCAGGCCAAATCTATTCGAGCACAATAGATAGACTAGTGTATGGAACGCGGAAAAAAATAGTAGATTTCAGAATAGTGCATTCACTTCTATCGCCTTGTAGCTTCATTTTAAAGATTATAAAGCTATTGGTTGTGGTTTTCTTTTTGTCAAATAAAAAATAAGTATTTTTTCATTAATGGAAAATAAAAACACACATAAAACAAAAACCGAGTATCCAACCATTAGGTTTAACTGTTAAGTCTTTTTAAAATAAAAGTTCATATTATACATACTACACTCACCTGCTTTAATGTGACTGGTGGTTGAGAACAGGTCTACCTCCATGTCCAGCTAAAGGCCAGAGGAGCGTGCTGCGGCCAGTCCTAATTGGGCCCTATCTGTCGGCTGTGTTTAGTGATCCATGGATGGCCCTTCTGTCAGAAGTGGGTGTAAATGACACCTTCAGGTTAGCGGAGGCTGTACATTCTCAAACTGATCAACCTCTTTAGTCGTTCAAGCATAGCTTCCTGTGGCACATCCTCGGCTTCCTTCCAATTTGAGGTCTAGAAATAACTGTCAGTGTCAGTCCAGCCAGACCCGTGGAATCCAGGCTTTCTCTTTAGCCGCAGGGCTAACATTTTTCATGGGAGGAGAGAAAAAAAAAAGAAGAATGTGAGAGGCTTTGTTTTCCATCCAGCCAGAGTATTGTTTGACTATCCTGCTCTGACAATGTAAACGCTTTGAGTCAGTGAGTTCACAAGGGTCACCAGTGGTATTTGTTTACCCAGAGACGAGGAGATATATCACAGCAGCTTTAAATTAAAGCAGAGAGGGAAAACACGAGGTGTAAGAATGACTGTCTTTCCCCTGGAAATGACCTGTCATGGTGGGCAATGTCACAAATTCACAGCACTGAGAGGCCTGTCTGTTCGCGTTCTGATACTGTACAGTGAGCTGCACACAGTGATTTGATTCAAGCATTAAGATTGGGGGTTGAAAAAAAAAATCTGCAATCTCGAGTAATTGTTCTCTGAAATGAAATTGATTCACACCCAACCGAGCATGAAATGACATTGGCAGATGACATTGCCTGTTGTGCTGTTCCTGTGCCTCGAATACAACACACTTATAATAGGAATAATCAGTACCTTTGCAGTGAGAAAAACATATTTATTTTAAAGCAATTATTAAATACAAACTGCTTTACCAAGTGAGCTTGTTATGATTTGAATTAATCCCCCAATCCAATTTAGTTTAGGATTTATGGCAATATCAACAACCAAACTACTTAAGGAAATAAGGATCTTCAGCAAAGAATTGTGCCAGACCATAAAAGCTGTGTCAGATATGGCAGAAAGACGTAGCCAGTGGCTGTGGCTATAAAGGAAGGATGCAATATGGGTGCAAAAGTAAAGCTAATCATGTTTGAAACCAAAGAAGGTGATTACATCCCAGGACTAAGGTATAAAGATGAGTTTAAAGGTGCTTATGACTGCCCTCTCCTAGAAGATTATAAGTAATGAGGTTGGTTTGCACTGTAACATGTATAAGTAAATTTTACATTCATGAATTCACATGATACTTTTTCTTGTCTTTCAAAATACAGAGCATACAATGTTATATAATCCTTTTTGCCTTATTCTAAGATGAGCACTTACAAATACTCATTTTAGAACAGATTTGGGTTGAGAACTTTTATGACGTTGAGGTTTTCAAGTGGGCCTTCCATCTTGGATGTTTTGTTATTTTGAGTCTAGGACTTCTCCAGAAGGCTTAAAGGTGAGCAACGATGTCTCAAAACTACCAGATATTCAATATGGACTTTAGGGTTACATTGTAAGAGCAATATCCCACCTGTCTGAGAGTTCCACGTTTCAAGCCAGTAGGTAAAAGGTAGAGGTAAAAATATATATATACAGTATATAGGTCACGAAGATAGATTTACAAAATAAGATATTACATTAAGAATAACATTTCGACTGTCTGAGTGCTCCAAGTATCAAGCCAGCAGTTGGAGGTGTGTGTACAGTACTTCTTATTTTGGAATATCTGGCGGCTTTGAGACATCATTGTACTTATAGCTGTCTTTAATGTCCTATTAGCCTAGACTGGCCTTGATTTTGTTTGGTTTCAGCTGTGTCAGTCTAGCCCATGCAGTGGCACTCCTAGTGCCTCCTAGGACCTCCCCAATCTGATTCTTATGCTGGTGAAAAAAAAAAACAATATTAGCTCAGTGGACCTCTGGAGTCTTGAGACCGCTCAGTAAATAGGATGACTTAATTCCAAGGCCTGCGCTTAGGGAGCCTATCAGCCAGTTAGCCTTGAGCCTTCCGAACTAACATCTACTACATAGTGACTATTCAAAGGGACCTGCCAGGGTAAATATAAATGTTAGATTGAAGCAGACCCATGTAGAAGGCCCATCTAGGCCAAATACGGGCCTGACGCGCCACTTATGGCTCAGTTCCGGCAACTGTGAGACGTGTGAAACGTCTGAAGCTGGGTTTGAGATTAGTGACGGCGAGAAGTATGTGGACCGATTGTAACAAGCCGGGTCTGAGATGAGTGAACGGCGACAGGTCGGCGGACCAAATGTAACCAGGCTGGTTTGAGATGGGTTACTGTGGGAGGTATGTGGGCCGTACATGGTCCAAATGCAACGAGCCGGGTTTGAGATGTGTTTGGACGAAAGTGATGGGGGCCAAATGTTACATGCCGGGTTTGAGATCAGTTACAGCGAGAGTTGTGTGGACTATAAACGGTCTAATTGTAAGAGGCTGTGTTTGAGATGAGTCTCGACGAGGTCATGGCATAGTGGGCAAAATGACAATGTCATTATCTGGACCTTTACCACTATTCAGAGAATACTGTGAGAGACCTCCTAGGTTTAGCTTAAAAAGATCCATTCTGATCACAAGGCTTATTTAATTTAATTATTGAATGGCATTTTAAGGTTCCCATGGCACATGTGAACAATTTTTACATGGCACTGGTAGTGATTGTGGCACACATTTGGGCTGCTACCATAACAGCTTAATAGGGTTTAGATCTGGTGACAATGCTGCGGCGTTGGGAAGAGAGAGTGAAAGCCTTCCTCATTTAAGATTGCGTTCACCCTGTACCAATCTCCCACTTTACCAGCACCAAAGCACCCCCAGACCATCCCGTTTCCTCCACCCTGCTAGACGGAAGGCGTTAAGGCCTCCCCCAGAGGCAATAATTTCCACGTCTCACGTACGTTCTTCTATGTGATTCAAACACCTCACACTTAGATTTGTCTCTCCAATAGATTCGTCGGGCTGCGTCCCGGTTTCCACGCGGTATATGGGCCATACTGAAAGGATGGCACACAACTGGGCCAGGGAGTCATTGGCTGTCTGGCCGAGTCTGCAAGTTGATGTAAATCCTGGCAGTATCGATTATGCACTGCTTTAGTGAAAATCAATGGGATTGATTGACTTTACCAGTGAAAAAAAGAATAGGGGAACACGTCTATAACAAATAACTGGCCGTGTACCGTCACTGGATTCAGTAAATTGATGTGGGCGTTGAGCTCGTTTCCAGCCTGTGTATTCCAAATGACTTCAGGGCACGACACGATGTACAGCATTTGATTTGTATTTACAAACAACCCATGATTATTTCGATATAGTCTCCCATTATGGATGACAGGTGAATGGGATGTCTTAGTGCTAACAATCTGGCATGCAGAGTTTGTCAAATGAAGACATGCTGCATCTGTATCCCCCTGCTGTGGGGATGGGCAATCCCATGAGCCTTCGCTGCAGTGTCTCTATTGTCTCGGCTGGAAATGAACGGTAAAGGGAATTAAGGACGAGGTTAATTAAGAACGAGCTTAAAACACAAATGCTAATCACTTACACGTTGAGAGCAGTATCTACCCTCAGTCTTGATTAGTGAAAGAATGGGTTGGGGCGTGGAGCGGGGGAGAGGGGGGGGGCGCTTCTGCCGTTGCACAGAAAAGTACTTTAAACAGTAGTCGAGAGGTTCATTAAATTGCTGACAATACTTGGTTCTTTTTCATTAGCTTGTAATATGTTTAAATGATGTCTGGGAAACAATTCGTCCTCAAAGTTGCCCTCCACGGTTTAATTAGGGGTCAAATTGTCTGATGATAAAGCACAGGTAGCGATGTGTTCAGCATATTGGTTCAATGTGGAGGAAGTGCATAATTATGCAGATCTCTTTTCTGAATCTGTTTTACCAATGAAGACATTATAGAGGTTAATCCATATATTTTATTACTGGTGGTACGTCAATCAGTGAGTGTGTGTGTGCGTGTGTCATGTGAAATTGGACAAATAATTTATATTTTAATTAATTGGCAGTGACGGCTTTACTAAGCTTAGCACAACACAATCCAATGTACCTGAATGTGGACATGTTAATGTATAAACCACAGCTATTATTCACACTTTACTAACTGTATTTCTGGCACCCCCTGACAGAAGTGCCAAGAGATTCATATAATACAACAAAAATGTTTTTGAGCTCGAACCTAAATTTATTTCATAGATAGTCTATAACATACTTGAGATAACAACATTTTTTGTTAACCCTATCAACTTAGTCATTATTTTTGCCCTGGTACTGTAGCTTGTAACATTTCAGAGAAAAGAAATGAGAGAGATGGAAAAATATATGATGTTCTATATCATTGCCTTGTAAATAAATAACTGTCTATGGCAGTCTTGCTCTAGGCGAGGACCAGTCAACCTTGACATAAACAAAACATTCTTGGAAAGTGACGGCCTTGTGGGTAGAAGTGGAACCTCGTGACCAAAAGGGCAGTGTTCACATCCCACCTGGGAACACCACCACTAGTGTGCCATTGAGCAAGGCACTTAACCCAAAGGTGCTTCATGGGGACTGTCTCTAATCTCATTGTAAGCTGCTTTGAATAAAAGCATCTGCTAAATCACTAAGTTGTAAAATGTAATATGTATTGACTCTATTGTGTCGCTTGCTGGTTCTGATGCACAGGAAGAATACTTCCACTGTGGTAGACGGTGTTGAGTGGTCTTAAAACCGAGACTGCTACGTGTGCCTTGCTCCCATAGAGGAAGTCCAGTTTAAGATTGTGTGATTTAAAGTAGAGTTTTTATCCTTCCCGATATAGTATAGTGGTTAAGTATGCAATCCTTCAGATCCTCACATCGGTTAGCTATTGACAGTGAAAAGAAGTTAACGCTAGACTCTCTGAACAACAAAAATCTGAATGTATTGCTTTAACCACAATGGCTTTTTAATAGTCTAATTTAAATGTAATGTTTTTATATTGTTTGTTTTTTTACTAATGGCATCATATCAACATCTCAGTACTATATTATTAATATTCAAAAGTTAGTTTTTCTATGATAGTGCATTAAATAGATTTTTCTGGAATTTGTTTTGCTTTATGAATTTGTTACGTGAGCTGTCAGTTAGAGTGCTAATAAGATTCTTGGCTATGCAAATCAGTCAATGACAAACAAAGAATGGCTGCTATTGAATGACCTCTGTGCTTTTTATTGTTTTCAAATAGATTAGAATATTTTGTGTATTCTGTAGAAAAGAAAAATCTACTTCAAATATCTTTAGCTCCTCATTGGAACCTTTAGCCTAAATTGATTGGAATTAGACATATTCCAGCCTTTTGCAAAACATAGTTTCTCTCAGTGGACCCCAATGCACTCTTGATAGGCTGTAGGTTGCCCATGCCAAATGATGTGGCTAGCTCAATATTTGCAGAAAGTAAACAAGGGATATTCAGTGTTCCGTTAACCGTTTGTCAGAAACCCTCTGTACATAGACTTACTACAGCCACAAGGTTAGATGCTTATTATCTGCCAGCCTCTTTAAATAATAGTTTTTAAATTCAAGCTGCAGTTACTGCTTTTATTAATTAACCAACTTGCACATCAACATTACAATCACATAACATCATAGTGCATTTGCAAAATGATGTCATTGGTGTGGTTGTGTGGAGCCGGTGTGTGAGGGATTGTGTATGAGTGTGCATGTATATGCCCCCGGTTTCTTGTTTGTGGAAAGCACAGTATCAACAGAATTTAATATGACATGTTTAGAAAATGACAAAGTGACCTTTGAAAATATAATGAAAGCAAATCTCCTGAGATTAAAATGGAAAATGTCCCAGGCACCCCAGGGGCCTTGGTTTACAGTATCAGAAAGCATAAGAGTGTAATTTAGCCACTATTTGATGTTTCTATTCAAGAAGGTGCAGCAGGCAGGCCTTTGGCACCTATCCGGCCCTCATCTCTGTTTTATTCGCCAGACTGGTCGTCTTTGGCTGCACCAGCTGCTTAAACCCCTAGTGTGGGAAACTCTCTCCCCAGCTAACGGAAAACAAACACCTCGGAGAGTGGCAAAGATAGCATGAAACTGATTAAAGCCTGACCTACATTCTGTTGTGTCTCTGGCCTTTCACTGAGCTTGACAAATACAGGAAGAGACCTGGCTAATGTAAACGCTGAACAAACAGGGGATGCTAATGAAGACAAACAGATTTTTGGGTACAGCTGGGACAGGCGTCTAGATGTTATGACAAACGAGGTGAACTTTAGAAATGATGTTCTGCTTGTGAGATTGAGAAATTGTGGTAATAGACCTACGCTTCCTCTACTTGGAAAAGCAAAGGGGGGTTGCTGGTGCAGGGTACGGCAGATGAGTAGAAGTGTTTCAATGTGTTGTTTGTATTATTGCCGTCGTGTCTTTGCAGTCAGCATTTCTCTCTGGAGCCCAGAAAAACATGGGAAAAAAGGAGGCTTTTTATCTCTGCTTTTATCTCTGGGCTTTAGCTCCAGCTGAGCGCTCAGCCGCTGAATCAAACCCTTAATTGACCCATATCTGACTGCTAAAAGCCTAATTAGGGAAAGTGTTTGTTGCATTTTGTGTACACTTATAAAACTCGCTACTCGGTTGATGTAAGAGGGAAAAACAGTCAATCAATAGGGGGTACCCTGGTAAGAATGTAAGAATAAAGGGTAGAATCCCCTTGATATTTTCCTGTGTTGCACCAGTGTGTGATAGGACTCCGGGGAGAGGCGCTGGGTTCTCAGTAGGGAGCTCAGCGGGGGATCCAGGACTATAGTAACAAGGCTGCTTGGGCTGCTCCCTTCGGATGAAGCTTCAACCAGGAAGCACACAAATCTGATAGGGCTTTGTCCTCCCCCGCCTTCTCCTAATACACACAGACCATGCAAACAGTTTTTGTTTTATTTTCAAAGCCCTCAACACTGTACTCTATTGGACAATGGCGTTGAATACACATTCTTTAAAGGAAACAACATCTCTCTCCACGCTGAGGGAATGTATATACCCCTGAAATATGTCGGGCTTCAATGGCATTCCTACTCCTCGACTGTGTTGTCAATATGGGAACACGTGTGATGTCTGGAGATCACAGTAAAGAAGAATCCTGGCCATGAGCAATTCATTTGGCCAAGAATCAAGAAACCCATTCCAATGTGTTTCTTTTGGCCCCTATGCCATACGTGCCTGGAATAAACAGTGGTGTGTTTTCTGTGGCCACCGGTAGGGGGCACTGACACGTTACAGCACCCAGCCAATCTGTTCTGCCTTGGCTGGCACACAGAGATGTTTGCAGTAATTTAGTTCTAGTGCCAATATATAAATAGGAATTCTGCTGTTAGCACAAAAGAGCGGGGGACAAACATACTGCCGAATGAATGTGAATTGCTCCCCTGCTCCCATTTCAACATAAAAGTAATCAAGGAAAACATGCTTTTTAATCGAAAGTATGCAATTAGAATAAAGCAGAGCTGTCCTTGGTGCACACACTGCTCGAGACAGCCTAAATGGGTGAAAAGAGGGAGTTTAGCTCTCTCTCAGTCTTAGCAGCCTACCACAGCAGAGGAGTAGATAGCACATCTTATACACTGCCCTGTGGTGTTTCACCAAACACTGAGTCACGGTTGACCCAATCCTTATGGCTTCAAGGACTGACTGAGGTAATGTCAATCAACTCAGGCAACAGAGAGACCACTATTGCTGCACACTGCATCAATAAAGACATGGGTTCTTGTTTAGGCCACAACATGCAGTACAAGAAGCATGCAGTGAGCTATTTCCGTGCCGCACACTGCCTCTCCCCACTCCTTCTCCATGCCATTATCTATAGGCAAACCCCATGCTGTCCTATCTTATGTGATGTCATAGCAATGATAAACATTTGGCTGCTATAGGAGGGCCTTGGAAAGTAGCCAGGCTGAAAGTCTTTGTTTTTTTTTATTCCAGCAAACAATGGTGCTTGTAGAAGTAGCAAACAGCTGTGCCATGCCATGTGCTCCCCTAGAGACCACAACACTGTCAGGACATACGAGTTTGGCTCTGCACTTTTAAAGACGATAGCCAGTAGAGACAAAATCGAGTATCAGTTGAAAAAAATGTCTTGGTGGCAAGAGGGCTGGTATCTGTTTCAGTTTGTTTACATATGCAATCATACATGACTATTTATGGACACGTGCTGCATACGGAACATACCATAGATGCTTATACAAGCAGTACAACTATTGTCTCAAGGAGTCAACTTACTGAGTCTCGCTCAATAACGTAATCATCCACATGTACAGTCAATAGGGCCTCTGCCTTTAAAAGAGCTGGAGAATGTGGGACAGTCACATTTTGTTGACCACTCTTGTCCCCCAACCCCCCCCCCCCCCCCTTCCCTCCATCCCCTAAAGCTGCTGGTTGACTCCAACTTCTACAGGAATGGACCAAACAGCTGTCAGCTGAGATCCATTTCACCCACCAGGGCCATATCATAAACGCTCTGGAGAAGAAGTCTGCTGTGCTGATGGGAAGGTGAGTAATGAGGCCCCACCACATGTCTGAGGAGACATCCCATGGTCTTCTCAGCCTGCCAGGGGAGTCCCTGTAGAACCCATGTCCACACGCCTCGACAACAAACCCCCACCCCCTGCACGTGTCAATCAACACTCAAGTCTCCATCTATGCTAATGTGTTCAACCCCTGTACATATGTTTGGCCCATAGTCACTCTTATCGTCTTTAGCTTGTGAGACAGTTAACACACTTTAACATGTTTTTGTCCTGCTAATATTTCATAACACTCTTAAAAAACTAGTCGATGATAAAATGTCACAAGGGCGTAAAGGTCTCCTACACCTGCTGCCAGGGCTCAGCCGAGCGGACAGTTGAAGTGCTCTTCATCACTTTCACTGTTGTCACCTGTTGGTAGTATTTCCTGCTGAAGCCTGGCTATTAGTTTGTTTGCTTTGTTCCATTGTTAAATCTATGCTGGATCACAGAGCCTGCGGGGTGTTAAAGTAAAGCCAATTATGGTTTCTCACTGAATCCGAGTGAGAACATTATTTTGTTAACCACTCACCTGAAGACACCTACCTTACTGCGATGGAGTTCTCCTGCACCCTTCATGCATGCCCACAAATGGACCCTGTCTAATCCTAACCCCAGCGAGACACACACACACTTGCTCTCGCTTCCTCACGTTCCTCAAACATGAACCTGTGAGAAGTCTCCGTTGCATACACATGCTGCCAGGCATCTGTCATGTGTGCATTTGGTTTCTCAGCTGGCCCTCGGTTGGAGGTGCTGGAGGCCCATCACTCAGCACCACTGGATCCCACTCCGCCACATCCTCCCCGCCACTCATTTACAAAAGGCCATAACGAGGGGCCACACTCATAATTAACTTGGCTCACTTAATTAGCTTTATGGCTCTGTGTATTCAATGCGCTGAATCGTTTTGCTGACATGAACTGTGCCGGTGTAACCATCAAACACCCCCCTGTCAAAACCCATACGCCGTGCTTCGGCTGCTTATACTCTATGGTGTACTGTGCGGCGACTGTAAATGTATCCATTTATGGCATCATTGCTGTGGCTGTGAGAGTATAAAACTGTTTGCCTGCCTATAACCTCGGACACGCATGGACAGAGGGAGATAAGGAGCGGCGTTTTAATGCTGCAGGGAGGCTGAGGAAACATATAGGTCCCACTCCACACACCATTACAGTACGTGTGATCTACATTAGGTCTGCCTACCCACAGCCCTTTATCACATGCACCAATCGTCCCCTTTTCTTCCCACTGCAGGGAGACCTCATTAAAACAGGTTAAGGCAACTCACTAATGGCTCTCCCTTAGCGGCGGTAACACAGGGTCAACTAATATTACACCCGGCGTTGTGCCTTTCATCCAGCTGTTTATCATGCGTTGTGAACAGCCAGGTACTGCGGATCAAACTCCTGTAATCATGACGACGTTGTCGTGGCCCGGGTTAGGACCCACGACGCTGCCTGTGTTGCAGGGCGACCGGTGAGAAGTGGGAGGGGCTAGGATAGGGGTGGGTGTACGGACTGCAGCGCTGCTTCAGATTAGGATGATTGCACTCCAATTTAGATCCCACAACAAATCAAAGAATTGCTGACTGCAACAAATGTCACTATTATCCTACAGTCTATAACGGTGACCGAACAGTGGAGGTGATTAGCATTTGCACATTGGTAAACACAGGTCAGGTTCACTACGTAATTATTGTGGGGTTTTACTGGTTTTGGCTTTGCAAACCATGATCACCAGCCGTAATCTAATTATGGTTGTTGCCCACAGGGCTGTAGATTTGCTGGCTGCAGGTAGAATAGCTCAAAGGGTCGATGTGTGTCTTTATGCCCTTTCAGGCCTAAGGCCTATTTTCTCTGACTGTGAAGTCAAATGACATGCAGCCGTTAGACTTTGGAAATCTCGCCTCCGTCATTGTCACGGGCAACTTTGAATTGCCAAGCAGGTTTGCTGATGTGATTTAGCATAATTTGAATAATGTCATTCAAAGAAATGTGCTGGGGTGATGAAATTTTAATGGAGCCTGTGATAACACAACCCTTACTCGTTTACAATGACTCTCTCAGCTCCTGAGTCCGACACCACTCTGGTAACCTAGCTTTTTTCATTACTGTACTATCAATTCTTCCATTGGAGACACTTAATTACTATGGATATGTCCATTACTGTGGTTCAACAATCAGAACGAATCTTCTTCATTGAAAAGCCAATAGTACTAGCTCTTTCTGCTTGTTAGATTTTGGTGCTGAGCTGATGCTAGGCTGTTGTTTTAAATTGCTGTTGGTAAAAGCTGAGATCAATATTTTAGCAAGAGAGTGTGTTGCTTAGTTGAATTTTTAATATGATCTGAATAGTAAATTATTTAGTTGATCAAGGTGCAACTGGGGAAAGTAAATACAACTTGCCTGTTGTGGAATGCCTGTGTTTCAAATCAATCTGCTCAAGTCAAACCATTGACCCGGCAAGAAATACTTGCTAGAATATTGTCATGACTCAAGCACTTTCGTCTTCCTTAGATGTTAGAAGTTCTTGTATAAAATACATTCTGAAGAATTCCCTAACCATGTATTTCCCTCGGCTGCTGTAAAGTTTAGTTTACCACTCAGAAAATTGATGTGTGCAACATAACCCTCGCAGAATGATCGTGGCTCCTTTATTCTCAATGAAAGGTGTTCTGGTGAAGAGAAACCAAAGAAATAGTCTGGTGGTGTAGCAGTGATATGAGTCAATCTTCTGATATCTGTATGTCGGGTGATTTTCATAAAGAGAAACATGTGTTTGTCTTACCCATAGAGATGGCTTCTGGATGAGTAATTCTGTGACTCTTAAGTGTTATTATTGCACTCACTATTTATCCATGTTCTGATCTTTACCTAAGTTAAATACATAGAGTAAATACAAGTGGATACAATTGTTTTCTTTGCTTTGTATTTTGAATAGATCTATATTCTAATAACCCCTCATTGGTGTGCATACCCTCCGTCTTCAGCCAGTGAGTCTTTTCTGCACCACAGTTAGTAACTGTCCAACTAGTGGATGTTTTGGCTACAAAGCCCAATCTTCTGCATTGCCTGTGCTTCCTCCGAGATTACCACGCCTATTAGGCTGCAGTTTCCTGACATTCGCCATCAAAGACAAGAAGTGGTTGCTTTTATTTTTCACATCAAAGACCATTATTCTTTCTTTTCTCCCGTCAAATCAACATCCAGCCTCAAGGATCTGAGCGCTGGTTTCTTTTCCTTCCCTTCCAAGCCTGAGCCCAGTTCCACTCTCAGCCCCATCAGAGTAGGAGCAGCGATGTAAGCGAAAGACAACAAGGCGGGTGATCCCAGTAGCACCCCCCTGAGATGCCAAATTGCTTATTGTCTTTCCGTCATCGCTCTCTTTTTCTTAGCAAACTGATGCTTATTATTCTGCCACGTTGTGTGAGGCGCAGAGTGGACGGGCGGCCGCCGTGGCCTCAGTGTGAGCAGCACCTCGCCTCCACCGCCGTGTATCAGCAGCGCCCCTTAAAAAATGGATGATCCCTGTGCATAATGCATCATAATGTTTTAAATATAAGATCTCCCTCTCTCCTCGGAGACACCCGGGCTGTATGGACCAGGCGATCAGTGAGAGGGAGGGAGAGGGAAGAAGCAGAGATAAAGGTAAAGAAGGAGAGGAGGAGCACCGAGGAGGAGAGGCCAAAGCGGCAGGTGCTGCTGTACGTGAGACAAAACACGTGTGAGATCCAAAGACATTGAGGTGTGTAAATACAGAGTGAGGTGCTCTCATTACACACCTTCCCCGCGTCTCCAACACATCTCGGAGATTGCTGCTGATGAGCCTGCATAGATTACTGCTCCCAGGGTGTGAAAAGCATTTGACACAGAGATCATAATTATTCCCATCTCTTTATGTGCACAAGATATCAAAACAACTCTGCTTGCCACGAGCTATTGAATTAAGATCCAAGACTTGTTCTGAGCCCACAAAGCAAAAAGGAGCCTTTTTCTCACAACAAAGCACTTTCCTTCTTGTCCCAACCTTGTTTTTTTCCCCTAACCTGACATGCCTTCTTAAATTGATTTACTCACACAATTTGAATAAACAATGTGTGTCTGCGTTTGAGTGAGTGTGTGTGTGTGTGTGTGTGTGTGTGTGTGTGTGTGTGTGTGTGTGTGTGTGTGTGTGTGTGTGTGTGTGTGTGTGTGTGTGTGTGTGTGTGTGTGTGTGTGTG